>PVIH01003877.1:5721-133771 GCA_004025045.1 Sigmodon hispidus
AAGAAAAATGACCAGATGTGTTGGGAGGGGGAAGAGACCTTGAATAAGGATATATAGGGAAAGCTGAACACAAAGAAAATATATGTGTAGCAATCTTATTTGTATTTCTACCCCTGATAAGCCATGCTTATGATTCTTATCCTCTGTATAGTTATTGTTAACTCTTCTGCATTTTAAATTCTTTTTACTGTTTTTTTTTGATAAATACAAAATAAAGAAAAAAAAATAAATAAATAAAAAAAAAAAAGAAAGTGAGTCAGATATACTTAAGGAAGAAAATTAGGAACCCAAATTCTCCCCCAAATAAGACCAAACAGCTAAGTAAACAGGTATCATAAAAATTGAAATCCTGATGTTAGTCCATTTCACACACCTGTTTTCCTAGTTAGGTAATAATGGTAGACAGTATAAAACAATCCTCAATGAATAAAAGCTATATACTTGAAAGCAAATCTTCCTGCATCTCCCTTCAATACAGCCTCTTTCCCAGAAGAGAACTACCATCACAGACTCGCTTTCAACTCAAAAGAATTAATAGAAAACAATGTCTTCCTGTTCTTTATCAGGGCTGAGGTTTTGGCCCAAGTACCCAGAGGAGAGAGAGAGTTTGGTAAACAGGTAAGCAAATACATTGAGGATAATGGCAATTAGGTTTCTCAGAGATGGAGAAGAAAGAAAAGATGGTCAGAGTAAATCCTGCCATGAATTAGAGCCAGATACTGGTTTTAAAACATACCCAGAGATAAAGACACAGATGTGTGCATGTGCATTTGTACATGTACCTGTGTGTATACATGTATTTCCTACTTTGCCCTTCAAGAGAACCTAGAAAGAATAAGATCCAGGATTTGTTCAAACACCAGTTTCTCATCCTTCTCACAGTGGCCTCTTCAATAATGCCTCATACATGCGAGGCAAATACTCTGCCACTGAGCTATGTACCCAGTCCTCTTGTTACTTTTTTTTTTTTTTTTTTTAAAAACTTTATTTATTTATTTATTTGCCTTGGTGTTTGCCTGGAACTGGAACTACAGACAGTTGTTAGCTGCCACGTGGGTGCTGGGAATCGAACCCGGGTCCTCTGGAAGAGCAGATGGTGCTCTTAACCGCTGAGCCATCTCTCCAGCCCCCTCTTGTTACTTTTTAAGGTAGGCCTTGAACTTACAAGGCCTCCTGCCTCAACTTCCCCAATAGATGGAATCAGAGGCTTGTACCACAAGGCCCATCTTCACATAACACTTTTTTTTAAAGATTTATTTGTTTATCAGTGTATACAGTGTTCTAAAATCATAGAAGAAAACTTTCCTAACTTGAAGAAGGAAATGCCTATAAAGATGTATGTGTTCTGTCCGCATGTATACCTGAAGGCCAGAAGAGGACACCAGATCTCATCATAGATGGTTGTGAGCCACCATGTGGTTGCTGGGAATTGAACTCAGGACCTCTGGAAACAGTCAGGGCTCTTAACCTCTGAGCCATCTCTCAAGCCCCACATATCACTTTCTAAAGACCATTTTAACACTACACTAAAGAGGGGGGCTCACTGAACAAGCAGCTGCCTCCAGGGCTGAGTCAGGGAAGGTACTGATAAGCCTGGACTATACTGACATCACCAGCTGTAAGGAAATGCTCAGAAAACAACGAGACCATTCCAAGGACATAAGCTGGTCTGTAGAGTTCCCAAAGGCCATGTTGGCAGCAGTCACAATATCAACATAAACAGCAATAGTAGAAAATTGCAATTCAGAAAGTAAAATTCAGTGAATTCATCATGATATGAATAAAGAAATGCATGCGAGAGTTCTCTCTAAACAGAATGTCTACCAGAAAATACAAAGCAATGACAGAATTATAAAACTGTCATTCACAACTATCATAATAACTCATTCAAATACAAATGATCAATGTGCTCAAACTGGGGATGAAAGGTTGATAAGGAATGGAGTATTTACATAGTTCTGCCTGGGTGTATTGCCTGGCCTGCATGAGGCTCTAGCGTCAACCCCCTGAGTACTGAGGGGTGGGGGTGGGAAAGCAATTAGGTATTAATATAGTTGTGGAGTACCCTTGTATAAACAACACCTCTTCAGCTCTGGGACTACAAGCGCATGTCACCACCATGCTTAGGTAAAAGCAGATGGCGTAAAGGAAACACATCTGTGCCAATGCTTAGTGTGTGGCTGACACTCAAAAGCATCTATTACTCTTACTAATATAACTAAATGTGCTTTTCCTGACCAGTATCCCCGTTATACTCTGAGCCTGAGCTCAGACCTCTGACCTGGGTCTGGGGATCTGAACTCAGGCCCTCATGCTTGTATAGCCAACACTTCCCTGGCTGAGCCATCCCCCAGCCCTGGTTTTCCTACGTCTCTGGAGACAGTTCCATGTATAAAAAAATAACCACCAGGCAATGGGAGGTAGAGGCAGGCAGATCTCTCTTGAGTTCAAGGCCAGCTTGGTCTACAGAGTGAGTTCCAGGGCAGCCAGGACTATTTCACAGAGAAACTCTGTCTCAGAAAACAAAACAAAACAAAGACAAAAACCAGGACAATGATATGCAGACAGTAACAATTTAGGACAATCTTGCATTTGAGACTTAGCTGGAAGGTCAAGCAGAAATAGTTAACACTTTCACTATTGGTAAATGACTTCGTTTCTTTCTTTAGGAAGTATATATTAGGGAGAAATTCTCATTTCCCATTCTCACCGATTCCCACCTTCATGGGAACAGGCTTTTACATGCCCTTGAGTTCTTGAGGTATGAAAGAGATGCAACTGCTTGTTCAATGATGTGTTATGTATCTTCCTTACCGACCACGCCCGTTTAAATACCCTCCATCATCTCTTACCTACAGTTAGGAAGGTGCTCAGCAGCTGCTCTGTGGCCACGGGCTTGATCTCTGTCCGAAGATTAACATATCTGCCAACCACCAAGGGGGCTCGGCGGAAACCCAGAATCCTAGTTTTAAGGTTGAAGAGAGAAGAGAGAAATCTTTGCAGATGGATTTTAAGTTACGTTTCAAACACCCAGGTCAATCCCATTAAAGATAAAAAGGTTTTGGAGGTGGTAGGTAGGTGAGTTAATCTTGGTTTTTAGAGATACATATGTTCATGAGTTTGACTAAGATCAGTCCAGCAAAAAAGAACTGGGAGAGTCAGCAAAATGTCAAACTGTTAGGCCTAGGGGACAGAAATATGGGCTTGTTACAGTACCCTCTGGTACTGCTGGAAAATTTTCATAATCAAAACTAGAAGTACATCTTAACAATGCATTAGAAAATAATCTCAGGGGGCTGGAGAGATGGCTCAGCGGTTAAGAGCACCGTCTGCTCTTCCAGAGGACCCGAGTTCGATTCCCAGCACCCACATGGCAGCTAACAACTGTCTGTAGTTCCAGTTCCAGGCAAACACCAAGGCAAATAAATAAGTAAATAAATAAAGTTTAAAAAAAAAAAAAAGAAAAGAAAATAATCTCAGATGGGTCCAAAGCTTTGATAAAACTTTGACAAGCTGCAAAAAGGGTGTATTTGAAGGTTTTTTTCCCCCTAATAATTAAGCACCAAAAGTACTTACTTTGTTTCTGTTTAGTTTTCTTTCTTTTTTTCTTTTTAAATTATTTATTGGTGATGTATACAGTGTTCTGCCTGCATGTGTCCCTGCAGGTCAGAGAGAGCACCAGATCTCATTACATGTAATTGAGTCACCAAATGGTTGCTGGGAATGGAACTCAGGACCTCTGGAAGAGCAGTCAGTGCTCCTAACCACCAAGCCATCTCTCCAGCCCTTGTTTAGTTTTTCTACTTTTATTGATTCTTTGTGGATTTCGTATCATGTATCCCCAGCTCACTCATCTTCATGCCCCTTCATCTGTCATTTACCCTTGCAATTTCCCCAGAAATTGGAAAGAAAATCCAGTCAAACCAACCAACCAACCAACAAGTGAAAAGAAGACTCTCCTTCTGGAAGCTGCAGTGTTTATCCTTTAATCTTTCCTTGCAAGTGTTTATTGCAGTGAGTCCTTGTTCTGGCGTCTGCTACACTATTGATAATGGGCTCTCAGTGGAGCTCCCCTTGGATATCCAGTTGTAACGTGTCGTGGAGATCCTGCAGTTTTGGATCTGTAGGTTCATTCCCTTCTCATGCTCCAACAGTTCATAGATGAGATGGATGTTGGGAGTGGGCTAGCTCATAGCCCTGGTTCTGGGCCTGGGTGGCAGCGGAGGCAGCCTACCCAACACAGCCTGCAGTAAGGAGCATGGCCAGTTCTGCTCTCAGGTCCTTGGGGCCAGCTCAGGGGCCAGCTCACCACACTCGTGCTCCACTGTCTTGCCCAGGCAAGGTGTAGCACCTCCTCCCTGTTCTCTCTCTCTATTCCAGTGGGGGCCATTCCAGGGGTGTGGGCAACACTCCTGCTTTTATGCCCTCAGGGTTGACTCACCCGTGTCTAAATCCCGGCAACAGGGTTAGCTGTACTGTGCTGCAGCTGTGAGGGGCGGGGCTAGTTCTCCCACTCATGTCACCCCAGGGCCAGCCCTCTTGCCTGCTGCAGGTAGCAAAGGGTAGGAGGAGGATGGCATCTTTCCCTCACCCATGCCACCACATGGCGGACAAGGGTTAGCTCTGCTGTTCTCATGCCCCCAGGGCTGGTTCACCTGTGTCCTCGGTAACTGGATTAGCTCTAGGGTGCTGCTCAGGTAAAGTGCATGCCCAAGGTGAGAGGTGTGACCTTTGGTGGCAACATGGGTCATGGACATCAATACAAGCCCTGGTTGTAGGAGGACCAAAGACCCACACATGGTCCTAGGTTATAGCCTGAGCTCAGATGTCACCATTGTCCCTGGTGGCAGCCCAGTCCACTATATCACCATGGCCTTCAATGGTCTCAGAGCTATGGACGTCAACTCAGACCCTGGCTGCTGTAGGATCATAGATCCAGACATGGTCCTCAGCAGCAACCCTGGCCTGGAGGACACCCTGGCCCCAGCTGACAGTGCCAGCCATTCAACTTCTCATAGCCTGGTGGTGGCACAGCTCTTGGACATCAACATGGTCACAGGTTGTGGCCTAGACCCTGGGTATCTATATGGCTTTTGGTGGCACCATGAGCCACTGGACATCAACACAGATCCTGACTTTGGTAGGACTACAAACCCAGTCTTCAGCAGCAGAGCAGGCCACTCAGGCATGGCCTTTGAACACCCCCTGGCCCTAGGTGGCGGTCAGACCACAGGCCTCTGCATGGCCTTCAGTGATGACAAGGGCCACAGACATCAACTCATGCCTCCTTTGCTGCTTCAGGTCCTCAGACCAAGATTGCAATAGCCCAGGCCCAGGCATCACCTTGGACTCAGGTGGCAAGCAGGCCATGCACATTAGCTGGTTCCTCACCACCCCCACCTCTTAAGACCTGCCTCTCCCCAGCCCATGCACTGCTCCACCTCTCTCTTTTCTACCTCCCTGTACTAGCCCACCAGAATCATGTTTAGTGCCAAGCACCACAGGCGCCTAGTGACACTTGGTTGAATTGTGCCCTAGCCAGATGTATGGAATAGTGTGTATTACTGTATCATGGCCTGGGGCTAGAGTCCCAGCAGCTCCTGGTTGAGCCCTGCCCTTGCCAGCTGTTTGGTATGGAAGGGAGCTCTGCTGCTTCTTAAGACAGAGTCTTACTATGTATCCTTGGCTGGCCTAGAACCACTAGGTAGACCATCATGGCTTTGAACTCATAGAGATCCTTTGCCTTTCAAGAGCTGGAATTAAGGTTGTGTACCACCACACCTTTTACTTTCTTTTTTTTTTTTTTTTTTAAACTTTATTTATTTATTTGCCTTGGTGTTTGCCTGGAACTGGAACCACAGACAGTTGTTAGCTGCCATGTGGGTGCTGGGAATCAAACCCGGGTCCTCTGGAAGAGCAGACGGTGCTCCCAACCGCTGAGCCATCTCTCCAGCCCCACCTTTTACTTTCTTTTAAAAAGGCATTTCCTGGGCGTGGTGTGTGTGTATATGTGTCTTTTAAATACACATTCCCTAAAGAAAATTTAGAGGTTCAGAACTTGAGAATTAAGATCATCCTAATTCTTAAGCCTGGCAATCGACATTTTGCATAAGCACTTTCTCTCAGTTGCATAAACACACAGTTGTGGGTATAAACATCACAGGCATTTGACTTATCTTCTTTCTTTGTAAACTGGAGCCTAGGTTACCTATTAATTGGAGGCAATTTTCTTTTTTTATATTTATTTATTTATTGTGTATACAGCATACAGAAGAGAGTACTAGATGTCATTATAGATGGTTGTGAGCCACCATGTGGTTGCTGGGAATTGAACTCAGGTCCTCTGAAAGAACAGTCAGTGCTCCCAACCTCTGAGCCATCTCTACAGCCCTGAAGGCAATTTTCTTGCCTCAGCCTCTCAAATTCTGGGATTACAGGTATAAGCCATCATATGGCTTAATAGTAACCATACCTATATAAAAAATGCTTCACTACTTAACTAACTAATATTATGAAAAGATATATTCTGCCAATAATTGGGGGTGGGTAACAAAATAAAATAATGACATATTATGTTGGGCATATTGAGCCAGAAGTGAGGAAATAAGGATCTCTTCATGATCTGCTAATATCAAATAAATAAAAACCAGAAGGTTTGGAAGGAAGAAAGTAAACAGATAAGGTTTGAATAGTCTAATTCTAGTAAATGAGAATTTGCTCTTATCCAGCTCTGCATGTAGTTCCTTTAAAAGGCTGGAAACACTCATAATATTATAAACACCCATTTATTTTTCCCTATCTAGGGATACTAAATTCCTATCAAGTTTTCTCTACTACAAAATGCTAGTAAGATATGGATCTATATATTTATACTTTTTCTTATTTTCATAGTACTTCCTAGAAATATCTTAGATATATGCACTAAAAGGTAGCTATCCATTCAAAGGCTATGGACAGTAATATTTCTGATACAAATGACAACAAATTAACAATGCTTTAAGCAGCATATGAATTCAATATGTTCCTGTCAAAAATCATTATCCTTAACACAAAATCTCTGTCATCTCAGCAGGTGAAAATGGTAAGCTGTGGTTTCAAAGGGTTTTCAAACACTTCTACTGACAAGAAACCTGTCCCATATTTATTAGCACTAATAACTGCAGTTATTCTCTTACCTGCTTACGGTATTTATTATCCATTTTAGTCTTTTTAAAACAGTAGCCTAGGCTAGCCCCAAATTCCTGCTTCTCCTCCCTAAGCACAGGAATTACAGGTATGTATCACATATTCATTCTGCTTCTGTTTTTTTTTTTTTAATATTTATTTTCCTTTATATGTATGACTGTTTTACCTGCGTGTGTGTGTGTGTGTGTGTGTGTGTGTGTGTGTGTGTGTGTGTATTCATGGCTGTGGCTAGGCAAGCGCTCTACCCCCAGCCCCCTCCCACCCTAGCCCAATCATATCTTTTAGTGTTTGTCACTATGGGAGAACTGGGATACCAGGGTGTGGTTAAGAGGTACCTGTAAAACAGTATCAATCTGGGGCTGGACAGATGGCTCAGAGGTTAAGCATACTGGTTGTCCTTCCAGAGGTCCTGAGTTCAATTCCCAGCACCCACATGGTGGCTCACAACCATCTATAATGACATCTGGTGTCTTCCTCTATATAATGTAATAAGTAAATCTTTAAAAGAAAAAAAAAAAGTATCAATCTTTCTAGAGGGCCTCCATATCCCTAGTTGTTTGAGACAAAGTCTTGCTATTTTGAGGTTGGTTTTAATCTCACTACGTAGCCAAAATCAGCCTTGAATTCCCAGTGTCTTTGTACGGAGGCTATAGGTGTACGGCACCACAACTAGCTACTGTTATACATCAGAATTCATGGGGATTTTGTTGTTTCTTTTTTTAAAGAGCTACTCTGATTTTTGAAGCTCTGTATATTTTGTATAAAGAACAACAAAACCCATTCTCAATTCCATGCTATGTGCTTTCAGCTATGGGAATAAGTCAGTATTACAACAGAAACAAAACAACAAGGCTGTGAGGCCCGATTAATGGCCAATTCGATACAGAGATTTGAATTCAAACGTCTTTTTATTTACCAATTAATATCTTCAACTGTGGCCACAATAAGGCATGCCGAAAATGAAGTAATAGGAAGTAAAAGCCTGGAATTAAAAGTAACTCTGTTGGGGCTGGACAGATGGCTCTGGCTAGGCGCACTTGCCGCTCTTGTAGAAGACCTAGATTTGACTCCCAGCATCCCCACAGTAACCCACAACCATCTGTAACTCCAGTCCCGGAACTCCAGTGCCCTCTTCTGACCTCCCTGGGCACTAGACACATGTGATACACAGACATACATGCAAGCAGAACACTCCCCAACACACAAAAACAAATGTCTTATACACCCACAAGTTTTCTGTGAAAGAAATGATGAGGGGGCTGGAGAGATGGCTCACAAGTTGTAAGTACTGGCTGCTCTTCCAGACAGCTGGAGTTCAATTCTCAGCAACCATATATTGACTTACAACCATTTACAATTAGATCTGTGCCCTCTTCTGGCCTGCAGGCATACATGCAAGCAGAACACTATATATATATATATATATATGTATATATATATATATATATATATATAATACATAAGTAAATAGCTCTTTGAGAGAGAGATGATGATGATGACTAGGAAACATAAGAGAGTACACACACCTGTCCAAATGAAAGGCTGCCACCTCTGCATTGTGTCTGTCATAACCAGCGTATGGCTCCCCTTCTACCACATAGTCTCTGCTGTATCTGCAGAGGGAATAGAAAACACAGACATAAACGTAAGTTACATCAGTGCTGAGATAGCACAGAGGCGAATACACACTTTGGCAAGCCTGATCTTTGATCAAGCCATATATTCCTTTTCTGTCAACCCCGAGAACAGGGTGTTAACACACATGGCTGGCAGATGACGAGATGAGTCAGGACAAAAACCAGAACACTGCTTCTACCTCGGGAATCGTTCTTTGAATAAAACAGAGATGACATTGGGTGCACTTCTAAAAAAGTCTTTCAGTTCAGTGGTTTCTTTCTATTTGGTTGTTTACTGTTATTTTCTGGTTTTGCAGACTGGGTTCCGTGTAGCCCTCCTCTGCCTCCCCAGGGCTGGGACTAAGGGGATGCCGCCACTGCCTGGTCAGTGTCATTTATGTACCACAACCACAAAGTGAGTTTCTGGAAAGAAAAGGCCATCTCTGTATCTCTAGGATGGTACCCACTCAGAGTCTACTGCTTACTAAATGTCTTTTAAAATGCTTATTAATGTAACTGAAAAACCAAAGACTGCCTTCGCTTACCAGAAGGCCTATTACAAGGCTTATAGAAGTTAAACCTCTTGGGGGAACTCTTCCTCACACCTCTGTTTGTTAATGAGAAAGCAAAGGTGCTTCTGCAAACAGCAGACTGAATCCACTCCTGGTCTCTTCTCAAGTTTGTGCTGGAGCACTAGTGGTAACAGCCTTGAGACACAATGCCTCTCTGCTCTGTGTCTGGAAATTCCCTTATTTGTAAAATCAGGGACTAGACTGAAGTAATTTCCACAGTCTCTTTTATCTTAAACAGCATTCTGATAAACTTATGGCACATGCATTACATAAAGGAAAATTGGAACATTTCTTTTAATGACTTTTTTTTTTTAAAAAAGATTTATTTATTATGTATAGAGAAGAGAGTACCAGGTGTCATTATAGATGGTTGTGAGCCACCATGTGGTTGCTGGGAATTGAACTCAGGACCTCTGGAAGAACAGTCAGTGCTCTTAACCTCTGAGCCACCTCTCCAGCCCGACTTTTTTTTTTTTTTTAAAGCTTTGTGAGAAAAGATTTCTCTGTGTCAGCTCTGGCTGTCCTGGAACTCAAAGAGGTCCACCTGCCTCTGCATCCTCGTGCTGGGATTATAGGCTCAGTGACTCATTTTTAAAGATACAATTTAAACTTGTTAATAGTGAAGGTAAGAGTATTTAACTCGCCTATGGCTCCTCACCTGACTCCTTAACAAAAGGGACCTATAGGGCTTCAGAAGGAGTCTGTGAAAGAGAAGCTTAGACTCAGGGGAAGAGCAGTCCCGCTGAACATAGGATTTCTGATGCTGAAACAGTGATCAGCAAGTGGAAAATGGAACTGCAAATATGCAATGATCTCAGAATACAAACTGAAACCCTATTTACAAAGCATATTTTCAAGGCAAAATGATGAAGCCCTATTAGAAGGTAATCATACATCACCATCTTGGCATCAGTTTCTTCCTAGCCTGATCCACATACATTAAAATTTCTAGTACAAGTAATTACTTAGGCTTCTTAGATTTATACCAGCTGCCTTTAAATTATCAGTTTAAAAATACCACTGAGCAAAAGCTGATAGTGTAACAAGCACTTTTCTCTCTACCACAGGTGTAGGTGGCCATATGGCTGGGAAACAGTCCTTGAATACATTTCAAGACTTCTGCATAGTCACAAGAAAATACGCTATCAGACACCATACTTCCTCTGGCTGAAGCATTACCAACCTTTCCTTTCCAATCTATCTAAAGGCTGCTCATGAACCTAGAGGCATCTAGGAACTTTAGGATACACTTGAGGGCAAAGAGGACTAATCAAAATGAAGGACCACACTGGATCAGGTGTGTGCATTGTGTATTGCACAATTTGTATGGGTGTGTGCACATGTGTACACATGCCTGTGGAGCCTAGAGGATGATGGTGGTGACATTTCTTAAACACAATCTATGTATTTTATGTATGGGTGCTCTATCTGTATGTATGCTTGCATGCCAGAAGAGAGCATCAGACCCCATGTGGTTGCTGGGAATTGAACTCAGGACCTCTGGAAGAGTAGCCAGTGCTCTTAACTACTGAGCTATTTCCCCAGCCTCCGTCTAACTTCTTTAAAAATCAGCTTTTCATTGACATGGAACTTACTCGTTGGCCAGTGGACCCTAGGGATCTCCTTGGCTCTGCTTCTCCAGTACTAAAATTACAAGAATATATTACCATTATACACACACAGAGGCTTTCAAGCCCCTGTATGAGTATGTGTGGAAGCCCAGGGGCTGATAGCAGGGATATCTTTCCTCTTCTGCATCCTACTTTATTTATTTATCTATTTACTTATTTCTGAGACAGTCTCTTACTGAATGTGAAGCTTATTGCTTCTAGTATGGTGGTGTGAGTAAGAATGGCCCGCAGAGACTCATATAATGCAGTTATCAGGGAGTGGTACTATCTGAATCTGGATTAGGAGGTATGGCCTTGTTGGAGTAGGTGTGGCCTTATGGATGAAGTGTGCCACTGAAGGTGAGCTTTGAGATTTCAAAAGCCTAGGCCAGGCCTGTCAGTCTCTCTGTTTCTCTCTTTCTGCTTGTGAATTGGGATATAACTCTCAGCTACTTTTCCAGCACCATGCCTGCCTCACACCATGCTCTCAGCCAGTCTCTGAGACTGTAAGCAAGCCCCTAATCAAATGTTTTCTTTTGTAAGAGTTGCCTTGGTCATGTCATGGGGTCTCTTCATAGCTAGAAGTGAGCTAGCAAGTTCTGGGGATCTACCTGTCTCTACCTCTACAGTACCAGGACCGCAGTTACCACTCCTGTCTTTTCATGAAGATGCTAGGGATCCAGCCCAGGTTCTCATGCCTGCACAGCAAGCAGCTACCCACTGCACCATATCCCCAGCCCATGTACATTTTTTATGTGCATTCTGAAGATCAAACTTAACAACTGAGCCATGATCCCAGCCCTGAGGCCTGAATTTTTGCTCATGTTTTAACTATGTAAATATGAAAAGTGAGAATTCTGGATCTCATTTTCCTCCCCGGTAAACTCCAAAGGCCCTTTCAGCATGTACTAAGATCATTTATTCACTTTTACCTAGTCTTAGGTCCCTCCCTGCTTTATGTCCTTTTTCCAATATAACTGCAGTTGTTGCCTGTAAAAATCAATTTACTTCTAGAATGGGTACAACTAAATTTGGAGGGGATCACTTCTATAGTGTAGTAAAAGCCATAAATAATAGTATTATACTGTATTCCTATATACGTCATCTATCTGTACATAACTTCCACCTCTGAAAGGAGGGCATGAACCAGCCTCCAGAAAGCTAAGACCACAGGGGCTATTAAAGAATAATACATGTCTTGAGTAGACTTAGGGCTCCTCAAACAGGAAATGATCCATCTTAAGTCACTGGGAGAGCAGCAGAACTCACACAGTAACTGCCAACACAATCACTCCTGTCCTTCTAAGTGAAGGACATCGGAGTCTGAACAAGGACATTAATTTGCACTTAGAGCTTCTGAGACCCTACAGGTCAGGATAGCACTTTGTTAAGTGCTCACGGTCTGGAATGAGTTTCTGTAAGTACCTCAGCCCATACCCTGTCTCCCTCGTCTGTGCCGGCACCTCAAGTCAGCACAGAGTGCCTGAGAGTCCTGCACCGTGCCGGGTAGAGAAGGGACCGCCCTGGGGCTGGAGTAGAGTGAGCTGCTCAGGAGATGGTAGGGAAGAGCCTGACAAACAAGGCGCGAAGGAGAACACGCTGAGTGAGTCCAGACAGGAAGGCCAGACTCTGGGGTACTCTGTTATTAGGCTACAGAGGATGGACTGTGGGGCACACCAGGAAGTCCTGAATGTTTTAAAGCTGAGGAGCTCAGAGATAACTTGAGGGAGCCAGGCTGGCACACGCCTTTGATCCCAGCACTGTGTGGGGGAGTCTGGGGGGTGGGCAGAGGCAGGCAGATCTCTGAGGTCCAGGCCAGCCAGGGCTAAAGTGAGACTAAGAAGAGGGAGGGGGAGAACGGAATGCCACTGAGGATCTGGAAGAGGAAGGCAGTAATCACAAAGATAAGAGATGAAGGAGACTGACTAGGGCTGAGGCATTCATCTCTCAACACCTCTCCCACTCATCAGTCTGGTCTTTCTGCCTTCCATTATACATACCTTCCTTGAACAGCTCAGGAATGCCTAGAAAATCTATGGTCTACCACTGCCAGGAATATCTGTCTTTCATCATACCCTTTATTCTCTAGTGTACAAATAGTGGGTGTGGATCTCTTAGGCATACAATAGTCATAAATTCCTTCCATATAATTTTTCATTCCCATACCCCAATATTCTGCCTATGCTGTTAATGCCTCAAGCTACAAACCAAGAGATCACAAAGGATACTATAAAACTAAATCAGTGGACTGAAAAGGCCAGTGGGTGAAAGCACCTGCACCAAGCCCATTCCTGAGCCCCACGTGGTAGAAGGAGAAAATTGATTTCCACAAGTTGTGCTCTGACTTCCAAACACACCACGGCTTATGCACATGCACACGAGAGCGCGTGCACGCGCACACACACACACACACACACACACACACACACACACACACACCCTATGGTAATCACTTTTTTATTTTCATGATAGGTGCTGTCCATCATCACACAAAGAATAACTGAAAGCTGGACATTTAGCGTGGACTCAGCCTGGGGGAGGTCCTGTCAGTGGCGCTCTCTCTCTCTCTCTCTCTCATATAGAGCTTTCGTTGTGTTTTTTGTTTTTTGAGCAGTGTTGGGTTCATGGAACATTTTAAGAAAAATATAGACAAGTCCCTACCTTTTCCTCCAGTTTTCTCCTGTTATAAATGTTGTTCATTAATCCAATTGCTGAGCCAATAGTAGTATGTTAATTAAAGTCCACTGCTTGGCTGGGCATAGCAGTGCATACCTTTAGTCCCAGCATGTGGAAGTCAGGGGCAGGGGGATCTCGGATTTGAAGCCAACCTGATGGACATAGGACAGCCAAAGCTACATAGTAAAATCTTGTTTTGAAAAAACAATAACCAAAAGAAAAAGAAAAAAAGCCCATAGTTTATATTAAGGTTTACTCTTTAAGGTATACTCTGTGGATTTGGGCAAATGTCCATCACTGTCATATCTCATGGTTTTCAGCCTTAAGAGTTCTCTGGACTCCACCCTTCCCTCTGTGTCCTTGAACCCCTGACATCTACTGATTTTTCTATTGTTTTCATAGTTTTCTGTGAATGAAACAGAACATGATGATTCACACTCTTTTGCCAGAAGTTAGTCCAGAGCCTGGCACTGAACATTTTTTCATCTCTCAGTGAAACTTTTTAGAGAATCATACCTTTATAATTCTTGTTAGAGTGAATGGAGTAATAATGGGGAAAGATATAAAAAATGAAATTCCTTATTATGCATTTATTAACAGATTAAAAACAGCTGGGGGTATGGATCCATTTAGAATCCCAGAAATTAAAGGGTCAGTGTTTGTCTGGACCAGGTATGTTGGAGCACACCTTTAATCCAGGCCCTTAGGAAGCAGAGGCAGGTGAATCTCTGTGAGTTCGAGGCTCACCTGGTCTATAGATCAAGATTTGGACAGGCTCCAAAGCTACACAGAGAAACCTCGTCTTGAAAAACACACAGTATGGGGTGGGGGAGGATGGGAGGTCACAAATGGTTTATTTTCTACTCAGTTCGTTTTGTATCTCTAATACCTGCCCGACACACTGAAGCTATTTAGTACACTAGAAATCATCAGCCAAGCATGAAGGTTCAGGCCTGCATAATGCAGGAAGATCACCAACCTGAGGTTAGACTGAGTTATATAGTAAGACTATGTCTCAAAACAACAATCCAACAAAGGTTAGTTCTGTTCCAAAATTTGGTTGTTTGCTTATTGTAACAATACGCCTCACCTTCCGGAGTGCAGGACTGAACCACCACAGCTAGCTTTTTAAAAGGCTTAAGGGAACCAAAACAGGTTTGCACAGAAGTCTTCTACTCAAGAATCACTGACCCTTCAGAACGGGAAAGACTTTGGAGATGCTCTATGTAAACCCAAGCTGAATGAACCGAGAGCCAGCACATACACCTCTAAGATGAAGACTCACCGCTTAGGTTTGAAGACAACTTTCTGTCCTCCTTCAAGTATCAGTAAAGCTTTCAGCTGTGTGCCTTTATAGCCCACATCAGCTTTAATGATTTTTTTAGTGGCCATGGCATGCATGATTGCTCCCAGCTCTGGTGTCTCTTCAGGGTACACTTCCCGGGGCACCACCCACTGGGCTGCAATCTCCCAAGGAGACTGCAGGGTGTGGTCCAATTTAGGCACCAGCTCCAGTCGCAAGCCAGTCATCATCCGATGAAAAGCCCTCTGGTCCTCTCTGTTGGCCGCTGACGTATCTAAGTTGTCTATCAGGAACACTTTGGTGAAGATGAAGATGACCAGGAGTATTGCTAACAGCACCACTCGCTGCTTCAGCTTCATGTTGACCTCTTCCTTCTCCTCGACAGCTTTTCAAGGAGAGCAGGTGCTGATGGTCGGCAAGGCCATTGCAGGATTACATATTTCTTCACTGCACAGCCTCCAGAGTTCCTGCAGGCCAAAGGAGAAAGCACGATTTCATCAGGAATTCTGTTCTTCTACTTCCACATCTTGTCAGCCTAATATGCTACTCACCCTTTCAGGGACTGATTGCTAATGCCCAGCCTGAGAAGGCCCATTAACTGAATACAGTGTGGAAAAGACCAAAGGAGGATACTGGGTACATGAAAAACTCTAAGAAACATGTTCCCCTTTTACTTAGGACATGGGATCACTTAGGAGCCAAGTGATTATTAAAACAAGGGGGGGATGAAGAGTAAAGATATGAGCTATGCATAATTCTTAATTCCAAGTTTTGCTGTTCAAATTCCCTAAATTAATCCTAGTCATGTCTGCTAATTTCCCCAATTCCCTTCCACATGTGAGTTTCTTGATACCTTGAACAAGAACTCCCAACAATACCAAGAGTCCAGGAGAGGCACAATTCCTTTTCAAATACAAATACCCAGCAATCAGACAGGCCAGAGCTGTTGTCCATGTGATTAAGCGTAACACTTAGACACATATTCTCCTTAATCAGACCTCCACTAATTATTTTTCCTGGTAAAATATGGATAATCAAATCTGGATGAATTAAAAACATTCCCCTATTCCATCTGGCTGCTAATAGAATATGATCAGATAGCTTGTGAAAACTGACCCACAGCAAATTGCCCCGTCTTGAATGGAGAGGCACACAGCAAGGACATTAACACCATGAACCTAAATGAGTACTGCTTCAAGCACAGAGGGTGTCCAAACATACAATTCAGTTTTATTTGTGCTCTGAGGCTGTTTTCCACTCCACTGGGCTTTGTTTGTTTGTTTGTTTGTTTGTTCAAGCCTGAACTCCTTGTCTCCCTGATAACAGCTCCCAAGTGCTGTGATTACAGACGTGGGCTACAATGCCCAGCTCCACAAGGCCATTTCAAAAGTGCCCAAGCTTACTCTACCATATGTACAGTCTGTTCTGTACAGCAATGGGACAAAATAGATGACAAGATAATAGGGTGTTGCTTCATTCTGCAACTCATTCAACAACTCAAACCATTAATCTAAGGAATAAAACCAATACAAAACCCACAGCAAACAACTGCGCTGAGACACTCCCATCTAAATTTGAGGCTGCTTCTTTAACAACTACAAGAGTAAAATTCTGAGCAATGCCCTGCCTTCAGCCAGCTGATGTGACGTTCGTTCTCAACCATTCCTTCCTGTTCTTTTCACGAAGGAAGCAGAAAGTGAAAGTTAAATTCAATCCTAATTATCCCCAGCCACCTGTTCTGTTTCATCACCATTTCTCATCACACTGTTACGCTGGAACAAAAGCTGTGTGAATACAACTAAAAATGTAATTGTTTTTATTTAGTTATTTTTTTTAAAGTTAGCACACAAAGTAATAGGCTTCATTATGCTACAAATGTAATTGTGATGATATCAGATTTGGCATGGAGCTCAGAAAAAAACAGTTCCTGGTAATTATGTACAACACCAGGACTGGGAGAGTAGATTTCAATATTAGCTCTAATGACACTGTTGTTTCATTCCTTTGTTCAACAACACACATCGCAGGGCTCAGTGATAAAGCAAACAGCAGCATCTTCAGAACCTCCATCCCCAGACAATCACAGACACTGCTGGACAGTTCTAGCAAGAGGGGACAGACTAAACGGGTCTTTTCTTTCTTTACAATGCACTTGGGACTAAGGTTTGGATAACCAGACTTTGATAATACACATCTAATGGTTGTGCATATTTTATGCAGAATAATCTTCCCTTATATTATTAAGAATAGCACTTTCCAAACCTGTTTTATTTTGGCCTTGATCCTGAAGCAATCTTTTTACACCCTCCTCCCTACGTGCAGAGAGGGTAGCCGTGTACCACTCTATCAGGCTTGGAGCTGTTTCATTTGTTGTGCTGGGACTAATTGCCAGGGCCCTGTGAATGCTAACAAGTGCTCTAACACTGAGCTGTGCCCCAGTCATAGCTCTTTCTGTCTAATCACCACTGCGACGGCAATTTAGAAGTCCCAAAATTAAGACAAAAAGGTTCAAATCTGAGACCCAGTCTGTAAGCTTTTTGTAAGTTATGAAATATCGTTACCTTTTTAAAAGGCCTTAGAACATACTCATCATTTCAGGACTGCAAATTCATCTACTCATGGAGACAGAAATGTATACTAGGGAAACTGCAGAGTACAACTGTCACACTGTCACTATTCATTGAAGAATTACAGCGAGAACAGATGTGGAAAAAGGAGAAATGAGTTTGCAGGCTTGTGACTGATGAGTTGCCACCTCCAGGTAAAATAAGTCAAGACTGCATACAGTGTGTCACTCTTCTTTTGTTTTTGAAAGGAGAGAAACTGTTTGAGATGGGTCCTCAACTACGTAGTCCAGGCTGGCCTTGAACCCATGGCCATCTCAGTGTGGTGAGTGGTGGATACAGGCTGTGCCCACATACCTGCCAATGACCTGGCACTGTTCTCTGCCACTGTCTTCCACCCCCACAACCCCAGCCACTTTTTCTCTGGAGTGCTCAGCACCTCCTACTGGGCCCTGGAAAGGACAGATTTCTGGACCTGCAGGCTTCAATAGAGCCTACCATCCTTGAATTCTAAAAATCCCTTAATCGGGCATTTAAGCCTTACTCTGTACTGAGTGAGGCAGCCCTCTCACCGTCCATTGTGGTTTCCATCAATGAACTAACGTAGAGATGCTGGTTCTCCTTTGGTGTACAGTGGCTCACTGTTTCCACCATTCCTCATCCTCCTCTGGTTTAAAACCTAATCCTTCTCTCAAGGCCCATCTCCAAGGGCCTTCTAGCCCACTCCCACCCTCTATGTTGACTCCTCCTTCCTTCCGGCCAGCCATAACTATAATCTGCCTTAAATTGTCTGATACACAGTTCCTAATTCCCTGCTCAGAAATACAGCTTCTTATGAGGATTCCCCCTTACTGCTTTATCTGTGAGAAAAGGTTCCCAAGCTCCCTCCAGGCTTTGTAAATAATGATTATTATTATTATCCTTTTTGATTTGAGGCAGTGTAATATTATTATATAGTATTATATCTATATAACCTGCAAGCTGCATTTTTAAGATCATCCACTTCAGATATAAAAGAAATAAAAGCAGGGTCACTGGGCATATTCCAAACTACTCATGAAAACCTCCCCAGCATTCCCAAAGTAGCACTGTATGCCTGCTTTATTTCACGTACTCACCTCCTGCTGTAAAATGCTCACACAGTGAAACACTGTCCAGTAATACCACGGTCATTTGTTTCCATGTTTGTTATATGGAACAGGGCCGACTTCAAAGAACAAGTAGACTCAAGGTAATAACATAACTCAGAAAGTGTTAAATATAAAAGAGGCAGTGCAAGTGGAACATTTGCCAAGTCTCCACACTAAAGCTGGCGTGAACTCACAGAGCACAGTTCTGGGAAGCAGTTTTCCTAGGAACTCTATTTTACCTCCAGCAGTCTACGTGGGGCTTGCCACACAGGCTCATTTATTTTCATTCTTCACACACATATACCATCATTCTGTGTGTGTGTGTGTGTGTGTGTGTGTGTGTGTGATACATGTTTGAAAGGACAAACCTTTGACTGTCAAGTGCTTCTACATGAGCTTCATAGATTCAGAGGAATGGAAATTTGGTATCTTAGTATAAAGTCCTCTGTTCAAGGATCCATTGATGCTGTAAGAAAGGTATACAGAAAAACATATTGATGCAGAGGTCTATACACTATGCAATTAAAATTCACATCTGTGGTAGCTAAGAAACATGAGAATACCTAGCTGAGAATACCTCTAGAGAAGCTCCCAGCCTCATTAGCAGCTGAGCCCCTTCAAATGGGTCTCTGATATGACAACTTCACACTAATCCCAACTCTTATTAACAAAGATGAAAAGTGAAAGTTTCAGTAAAAGTGAACAGAAGTTGTTGTTTTGCTATAATTTCCACAGTCAAAATAGGCTTTTACTACATAAATGAAAGCCTTGTGACTGTAAAGTACCACAAAATAAATAATATTCAGTTACAAACATTTTGTGCAGAGGACTAGGGGATAGGACGTGATCACATTCATGCATGCTCTCTCCTTGTCCCCCCATCCTAACTGCAAACTATATCTCCAATCAATCTCTTTGGGAAGAGTTGATTTCAGCAAAACTGAAGATATGGTAAGTGTTAAAAAAAATAATAATATCTCACTGTAAAGTTTTTACATTTGTATATTAATTGTGAATGTATGGAAGTCAAAGGACCTCTTTGTGGGTTCTGAGGACTGAGCACACAGGCGATCAGGCCTGGTGGCAAGTGTCTTTCCTTGTAAAGGCTAACTATTTAGATAGCCCAGATTGAAATTTAATTTTTTTGTTGACTATTTCCATGATAAACATTAACAGCTCCTCCCATCAAAGGGTAGGGTTTATTTTTTTCTCCTAATTTGAGCTGGCTTTGATCAAAAGGCAATATAAGTAGCTCTGTCCTACTTTTGAGCTTAGGTATTAAGACACCTGGCAGTTCCCACACTCACTCTCTGGATCTAGCTACTATGTGAAGCCAGTCTGGTTAGACCGCCACATGAATGACCTACATAGATAGAGGCGGCTTCTTAGGCACCAAGCTAGCCTAGCCACCCCAGCTCAAACACCATAAGATAAAGATAAGTAAAGCAATCAAAGGCATTCTAGTCTCAGATGAACTGAGATAAACAAAATACGTGAGATCCCAGATCATATCAAGTGGGTAGTAACCAACCAGCTGAAAACATATATATATATATATATACATATATATATCCACATATATATATATACATATATATATATATCCACATCACTGTCTTAAGCAACTATATTTTGAAGCAGTTGCAGAGCATTATTATGTCTTTTATAAATTCTTGGTGATGTTAAATATACTGGGGGAGTAGAAAAGCAAGGTATATGGCTAAAAAATAATATTTTGGGGGTGAAGTGAATCATTAAGCATAAGGAGCAGACTGATAAATGGTTAGATCAGGTTATTTTTGTAAATGATTAGTAATGCCTTCTATGAAACAATTTATTTTCTGCTTATGTATTGTAGATGTTTAAGAAGAAATAGTCTTTCAGAAGTAACACAAGACATAGATTCTCAACTTGGCTGTGTTAGTCAGTCTTCACTGCTGTACTAAAATAGCTGAATAAATTAGCTTGCAAAAGGAAGCATTTCTTTGGGCTCACAGGTTGAGAGGTTTCAGTCTATGGGCAGCCTGCTCCACTGCTTTTGTGCCCTAGGTGAGGCAGAACATTACAGGAAGCATTATGGCAGACAGGAAGCATGTGGCAGAACAAAGATGCTCACCACGTGGTAGTCAGGAAGCAGAGAGAAAGAGAAAAGGTCTAGCAATAAGATACACTCTTCAAAGCCCCCCCCATCTACTTTCGGCTAGGCTGCTAACAGTCACTATCAGTCACTCAGTGAACTTTGATGAGATTAGTACTCTCATAATCCAGTCAATTCCCAAGAGCCTCACCTCTGAACAATAAACTGGGGCCAAGTTTCAATACACAATTTGGGAGACTCATTTCATATCCAACCCTAAGATGAATCATTTACTAAAATCTACTTATATACTTTCCAACCTTACTTATTAAGTATGCAGTGCAATTGAGGCTATTAGCACATACCCATCCTACACATGCCCACCTTATAAATACCTAACCATTGATTTCAACCAAAGCATAACAATGGCAAACTCTTGAATATAGAGTGCACAAGACACTTTCATCCTGATGTACTGACCTTTTGATTTTTTAAAACTGTTTAGGTTTTAAAGCTCTTGAAACTTAAAGCACAGGTATATTTAAAAAAATCTAATTCCCACACAGTCCAAACTGCAACGTTAGATTTTTCCTTATTATTTTCATTTCCATTGAAACATTCAGACAATATCTGAAAAAAAATAACTCTCCCATGTGACATCTTGTAACAGTTCCCTGTGAAGAACATAAATCACCATCAAGCTTTAAGGAGGCATCAAAGAACATGCCCTAGGTGTGAGGCTAAAATGAAACGGCAGTAAAAAACTAATCTCTCTAAAAAAAAAATAATAAAACTTTCAAACTCATCCCATTTAAACTTTAATTCAGGAAAACTTTCTAACCTTCTAAAAAGAACAACAACAACAACAACAAAAAAAAAAAACCAATTGACCTTTAGCAAGATCTGGAATACAAAAGAGAGCCAGGCAGTATTCAGTGACCCAGACACTGGGGGGGGGGGGGTAGTGCCTTAAAGGTGTGACGGGGCTTCCTATGTTCGGCATTCCATTACTCAACCACCAGTAAACCACCATTTAAGGTAGTGTTAAGGCCATTCTAGACTACTGTTACTGCTAACCTGGTTCCTGATGTTGGCTAGAACTGGGAGTAAAGACAATTTGGAGAGTTACGAGAAAGTCCAAGAAGACATTGCCAAGAATGATATATGAATGATAAGGAAGAGGAGGCTGAAATCACATCTTCAAGTATTACTGGCAACAGTTTTTTTTCTCAAGACTGGGTTTCTCTGTATAACAACTCTGGCTGTCCTAGAACTTGCTCCATAGACCAGGCTGGGATTAAGGGTGTGTACATTAGGATCAACATTAGGACTTCCCTGTTACTTTCTTCTTATTATGCCTGTGTGTGGTATTCATGTGTATATGTGTGCTTACACACATGCCACAGCCAGAGGTTTATGTTGTGTGTCCTCTTCAGTCCTTCTCCACTGTATTTACTGAGCTGGAGCCCCTTTCTGAACCAAGAGCTAGTCTCACTAATCAGCCTGCCCAGGGATTCTGTCTCAGTCTCTTGAGTGCTGGAATTAAAAGCTGCCATGCACTCTCTCTGTTTTTATTCAGCTGGGAATCTGAACTCAAGTCTTCCTCATATTTGCATGAGAAGAATCGTCTTCATCGAGTTTTCTCTCCAGTCTATTTTGTCCCCAGGAAGAACACACAATATAAAATGCATATATACAAGGGTACAAGCCAGAGGAAAAGAACAAGAGAAGAATTAAGAAGGTCTTTGGGTAACCACACAGTGGTTACAAAGTTCAGTCACTAGTGCTCAGAGTCTACAGAAAATAACAAGACTATTATTTGACTATCTTAAATATGATCTCAGGAAGCAGAGTGAACTAGGTTCTGCTCCACAAAAGTACAGCTTTCCTACCCAAGAAAGAAGACAGACAGACTATTAAAGGCAGATCCAGTGAGTCAAAAAGGGTAAAGAGTATAAACCGCCTACATTTTACAATCACTTCAAATCCTTGTTCAATTACTGTCAGTAATGGATGCTAGAAATCCTAAACCTGAGACAAGGATTAGACTACACTGTTTAAAAAGAAAAATATACAACATATTGTAAGGCTTTTCTCACAAAAGTATACCTAAAATAAGAATTAGCACTTAATACAGTATTTCCCAACATTAGATAAATGAGGCATAAGTATGCACACAGCAGAAAGTCAACATCTGAGGACATGGACTAACAGACTTCCTTGTTCTGCATTTGGCTCTTTCCTTCTTATACGTTCATAATTTTATAACTCTTGGCCTCCTTGTATAACAGTCTCCTCTAAAGTGGCCAGTACCTTCCCACAAAATACTGACCTCAAACATACCAAAGCACACTGTCTCATTCCGTACCACATCTGACACTCAGATCTGCATCCCCAAGATTCTTTAGGTCTAGAGGCAAGCATTTCTTTTGTTTTTTGGCCAGAAAAAAAAATTGCATCAGAAGACCTTTTCAGTATTTAGAGAGTAGTTTATTAATTTCTGTAATCAAATCCACATAGCACAAGATCTCTGCATTATACTCTCTTGTAGGCAGCTCTTGTCAGAAAAGAATGTCAGTAGCAAAGTAAGGACCTGTGCTTCGAACCCCAGGCCCACGTTATTGAACTCATTAGTCACACAAAGGCTCAAAGCAGGAAGAGAGGGAAAGATGCACAGGTGCTGGAGAAGTACTTAAGGGAGAAAGTGCCTTCCCTTCCCATTTCCAGTATAAGGACCCTGTGGACGATCAGCACTGATGCTGCTGGAATGACTAGCACCACGAATTCCAAGTTCTTCTATTAAGGAAAAACACTGGCTATCCACCCATCCAACCGCTCAGCCAGTACAGGCACAGAGGAAGGTGTGCAGCTCCCAAGGACCAGAGCTTAAACAGGCTGCTGGTGGCTGCAACACCATATAATCACAGGATTGAATCTCAAGACAGCACCAATAAACAGTACTCTTTGCTGACACCAGCCTTAACAGCACATTTCCAACAGAAATCTGAGACACAGCATTAGCCTTTTCTAAAGTTATTCCCTTTGATTAATGGGGGTGTGGCTAAAAAATATATATATATATATAGTACTTGCACCACAATATCTGTTTTCCTCAACACTAATTTCCATTTACTAATTCAACCAACAAATAATTCATGTACACCTACTATGCACCTTCTGAATTACAACTGTGGGGTTTCAGGGTAACTATGCTCCTACCCCAATCCACAAAATCACCTTGTATGCAATCACAGATTGACCTGGCATTCATATCTCCTGCTGTCCCTGAGCACTCTAACAGCAGTCTCTAGTATGAGATCTTAGCACTCACCAAGTGTTAAAATTTAAATAGCTATCAACTTGAAGGCTGCATTTTCTGGCTTTACACTTATAGCACTGAAAGTAAGTCATAGGGAACTAAGTCATGTCCTAAAAGTAAACAGAAAATTTCATTTAGGAATGGAAAATTCAGAAAAGATTTTTTAAAACAGCAGATGCTTAAAGGCTGTAAAAAAAAAAAAAAGTTGAAATGGAAATCAAGGGGCATGACTAACAGTAAATAATCATTAATTTAGCATAAAATAACTTTATGACATAAAAGAATAAAAGCCAGTGACTTGCTTTTTCCAAAGTATACTTTTGCTCAAAATATATATTTTTAAAGGCATATGTTTAAACAAAGTGTATCTGTTTTCTCACTAGCTCTAAGGAAATAAAAAAAAAAATCAACTCCGTTTTCACAAGGAAAACTATTAATCTCATATTCTTTTTTTTTTTTGGTTTTGGTTTTGGGTTTCTCTGTGTAGCCCTGGCTATCCTGGAACTAGCTCTGTAGACCAGGCTGGCCTCAAATCCACCTGCCTCTGCTTCCCAAAGGTTTGGGATTAAAGGGATGCATCCAGCCTGACACTGGTCTTCTTTAATAAGTATTTTCAAATGTGGAACCGGCATTTTGTTGATGGGTAATTGTTGGTTCTGGGGCACAAAACCCAACATTTTCACAAACTTTAAGTTATTAACTTAATATAATAATTTAAATTTTACCTTAAATTGGTTCAGAGCCTACACAAATAATTTAATATCTTTAATACCAGAACCCGTTTCTCAGGCCCATAAATGCCATGCAGAAGTGTTGCCAGCTTAGCTCAAAGGTCTTGCATGAATTCAAGGAATGAGAGGCACACTGAAATCACTAGCCCAGTAAAATTTATGCATGAATTTACAACCCAAGTAATACAGGCATGGTTAATAAATGACAATCCTGACTTTACCCGATTACTGATTGTATTACAAAGTCTAGACCTCAATGGTGAGAAGGTATCCTTCGTTTTGCCTTCCAACGTGAAACATCAAACCTCCGGAAACTGGATGAGTAGATGACCCTGACACCTGGCTCTAGACCCAAGTGATAACGTTAAACCTCTCTTTTTCGCAATTGTAAACTCCTTACCCATTCTAAGAGACAGTCTTTAAACGAAGTAATTGTGTAAGGACCATCCCCTTGTGCCCCCTTTCTCGGAGCCCAATAGATAATTGACTCCTGATTAAAACGAATGTCTTATCAGACTCCACAATCAAGGACACAGCTTGCCAACGTTCACATTCATCCTTCTGCTATGTCTGAGTTCGCTCTTAATCGCCTGGCCATCACACCCGGAAATGAAACCGCCAGCGCAGCCCACACTGGACTACAGTCTCATCTCAAGTTGTGCCCACGGCGCTCCGAGCGCACGGCCCCAGGACACGGCTGTCCTCTCCGGCCCAGGCCCTGCAGGTCACTCGCGCTCCTCCACCACCGTGCGGGCCCGGTAGCGGCTCAGCAAGAGCGCGTTCCTCGGTCACCATGAGGGCGCTCCTCCCGGAGCCAGCGACACTAGCTTAGAAAGGCGACGCCAGGGCCAGCCGCCTCTGGGGACTGTGCTCAGCAGCGAGCACCGGTCACCGCAAGGACTCCCGATCGTCCGCCCGCGCCTCCGCAGGGCCAGCTCCACCCGCCGAGCCGCCCGCAGCCTCGCGGGGAAGCCGGGAGCCCCGCATCCGGCCCCAGAGGGAGGTGCCCCGCCCCCCGCCGCCCGCGCTTTCCCGCTCTCCCTCCCGCCGCGCCCGGGGCTGGGGTCGTGCGCCCTCTCCCGCCGCGCCGCTCACCTGGCGGGCCTCAGGCTCGCTCCATAGCCGCCCGCGCGGTGCGGTGAGGCGCGGGCCCCGGCCGCCCCCGCCGCCTCCGGGGAGGGGCAGCCCCACGCCGCGCTCACCACCCCCAGCCTCCGCCGCCGCCACTGCGGCTCCCGCCCACTGCCGGCCCGGCCATTCCCCGGCCGGCGCTCCCTGCGGAGCCGCCGCTCCACACCCACCCCCGCCTCCGCGCCGCTTGGCTGTTGGTACGGTCCTAGCGGAACGCCCTTCCCACGACCAATCCCGGCGCGCACTCGGCGGAGCCACGCCCCCGTGGCTGGTGGGCGGGACTACCGGGCCGCTCCGGACCGCCCTCTTTAACCCCTTCACTCCCACTGCGTTCAACTCGGCAGGCAGCGTCCGCGAGTATCTCCAAGCCGGTTTCCATAAACCAGCTTCTGGTTTCTCTCTTACCTTCACTTTTTCCTTTAACGCAGTCATCTAGGTGAAGTCTTCTTCAGAAGGAATAATTTTCTTTTTTCTTTCGCTCTTCTGTCTTGACTTCTTTGGAGATTCTGCCTAAAAGTGTCCTTCCCTGACCAAAAGAGGCTAGACTTCCCACCCTGGGAACCGCTCCAACTTCGGGCCAGAGCAGACTCCGCTATACCTTTTCAGTAGCACTTAACAAAATTCTGATTATTTTATTGTAATAGCAGCTGTTTTACGTTTGTCCCTTACGGTGGACTGTAAGCCATAAGAGGGCAAATGAGATGCGTCTTGATTTCTAGTGCCCTGCACCCACCCACTAGACCCTTGATGAGTGAATGAGATACTCCTCCCTCTCACACCATACACAGCGTCTACTATATAATGCATACATCTACTCACCACATACTCAGCTTACATACACACAGTCTGTCTGACCCTAAAATATGATGGTGTACCTTCTTCATGGGATCTGATTTGTATGATGGGGACTAAGCAGTCATTTGCCATAGGTATGCCATTTATTATCTCTGAGTATAAGATTCCTTGGAAAATGGCAGTTAATCACAGTACCTACTTTACAAGACTGCTGTGAAGCTTAAATAGGAAGTGCGCGGAAAATACATTATTGTGTGAAGTCAGTTGTTTTTCGTGTGTGTGTGTGTGTGTGTGTGTGTGTGTGTGTGTAGCACGCTCATTTAGGAGATCCAGAGAAACTATTAGACTTGACACCCAAGCCCAGACAATCTAACCAGGAAAAGCTGCATTAGCTACTGCTGGAAGCAGTACATGCCAACGCTGGAGACACTGTGTCAGCCTTTTACTGGATGGAGGTGAAAAGGGTTGGGGTCGTTATCTGACTATGGACTGCACTGTCTGGATGAGAATGAGAATCTGCCTTATTTCCCAACAGGAACATGGGTCTGCTTGCAGTCAGCTCTTCTTCCCAGACGAGCAGATCATGAAGCAAAAAGAGGAAGTCAACAGTTCCCCTCCAACACTGCACCCAGAGTGTCCGTGTCACTCCTCAGGGGAGGGCTGGCTCATCCTGAAGCCTAGCTTCCTGGAGATAGTGCTTCTCTGAAGAATTCTTGACCCATGAAGACAATCCAGTCAGGTGCTTAACTTCACATCCATCCCACATCCTACAGTAAAAACACTCTTCTCCCTCAGAGGGTTCAGGATCTCAGTGTCAAAAGCTTTCACTCAGAACAACTGGTCTGTCTCTAAATTCACCAGGCTGCATGACTCTGGCTCCCTGTGACTGTATATACAGCACCAGCACTGTGCTGACACTCCATGACATCCTCAGGCCTGTAACAGCACCACCGTCAATATATTCTCAGTGTTGTGAGGGATGTGATCATCTAAATACCAGTGGCGAGGACACAGGAAACAGCTTCGAGGAAGGCAGGACACCTAAGTTATGCAGCACAGACTCTGAATGAGAATCTGAGAAGAGTGTGAACTGCAGTTGTCAGGGAGGAAGGATTGAGGTGAGCAAAATATGGGTGGGAGCAGAGAATCACAATATGAACCCAAAGCTGTGCAGTGTTGTGAGATGTTATAACTGATAACCTGGGCAGATAGCATGGACTGGTGCAAGGGACCATGACTCAGAGGTTAAGAGCACTGACTGCTCTTCCAGAGGTCCTGAGTTCGATTCCCAGCAACCACATGGTGGCTCACAACCATCTATGATGACATCTGGTACCCTCTTCTGTATACTGTATACATAATAAATAAATAAATAAATAGATAGATAGATAGATGAATAAATACACACACACACACACACACACACACATGGGCAGGTGTATTCATCCATCCATCCATTCATTCATCTACTGAACATGAGTGCCAGGCATCACACTAAACCTAAACCATGCAGAGATGAAGAGGGCCCTGGCCCCATCTCTGAGAAGCTTTCATGTTCAGTGGAGTTCCTTCTGGAAGTCAGAGCACTTGTTGATTTGTATTCCTTTCCAGGAATTGTATGCATTGTACTGTGGTTTTTAGTATCTCAATCTCCTCTTGGCCTTTTTCTCTCCTGCCCTCCCCCTCCCCTAAAGTTCTTAAAGCCACACACTGTGACTTTATGTAATTGAGCGCCTTCTCCAGGTGCACGTGTTACAGCTCATTGAGTAGAAACCAGGGAAGGAAATAGGTTGTCCCTCTCCCACGGGGAGCAGTGGACCACCCTCAGCAGAGGATCAGTAGTTCCTAGCCCAAGTGTGGAATGCTGCAGGAGGCTAGCTGTGGCCTGCACAATTCACTAGGAACCGTCCTGCTCGGCATATGCAGTTCCAGCATACCTCTCTAGTGCATTCCTTAAACTCCTCCTCACAGGACTCACTAGTGTTCATTTCCCTGCCTATGAGACTCCTCCCTCACGCAGCCTCGGGAGTGCTAAACATCACTACATGTCATTTGACCTTTCATAGGTTTTCCAGCTGTGTTTCCATTCCTGAATCTCTTGGGAACTCAGTGCCTTGGTTGGATCTCTCTGATGGCATGTTTATTGAGGCTTTGGGGGATTTCTCTGTCACTATTCCCACGGGTACAAAGCCTTTCAATGCCAAAGACAGTGTTGTGGCGATTCCTGTGTCTTCTGTGGTGCAGTGCTGTGCATAAATGTGTTCACATGCCCCCCCATTGAAAGAGGAGCCTGAGGTCAGCCGATCCCATAGGACCAGGTGCTTAGCACTTACCCCTTATATCAATTTAACCATTTTCTAAAAACCGCTTCAGAACTTTCTATGAGCCTTAGTCAGTTTGTCAAGTCCTCGACCTCCAGGAAACACAGGGTTTGGAAAGCATTTTCTCCTGCACACACAAAAGCAACACACACTATTTCTTTGAACCTTCTTAATAAACCCACCATGATGGATCCCCTGAAACTGATAAGCAAATTCTACATCAAGCTTATTGCAGATGTTGCATAAATCCTAATTGGTCTTAAAATAAACACCCAGAGCCAGATATTGGGGAAAAACTAAAAGATCACAGAGACAGAGGAATAAGCCACAGTCACTTCTTACCACTACTGAATCCTCAGGCCAAAGCGGGTAGATCCTGCCTTCATGAATCTCAGACTGAAGAGAAAAACAAAATAAAAACAAAAACCTCCTGTCTCCTTCTGCTTTATATTTCTTTCTCTGCCCAGCCATATCACTTCCTGTTTCAACCTTCCTAGTGCTGGGATTAAAGGTGTGGGATCCCAAGTGCTGGAATTAAAGGCTTGTGCCACCACCACCTGGCTCTGTTTCTTCTCCAGACTGGATTAAGCTCATGTAGGGCAGTGTGGCCTTGAACTCACATAGATCAAGACGGCTCTCTGCCTCTGCCTCCCCAAGTGCTAGGATTAAAGGCCACCACTGCCTGACCACTATGGGCTGAGTCTGG
Organism: Sigmodon hispidus; assembly: GCA_004025045.1. Classification (NCBI taxonomy): domain Eukaryota; kingdom Metazoa; phylum Chordata; class Mammalia; order Rodentia; family Cricetidae; genus Sigmodon; species Sigmodon hispidus. The sequence goes on from PVIH01003877.1 coordinate 35,458, forward strand.
CCTCTGATCGTCAGACAGTCTTTCCTGAGACACAAAATATCAGCACGCAAGCTAGCAGAGGTGAGCCCCCCGAAAACTCCGTCTTGGAGTCTAGGAGAGAGTGGCAAAAGAGGTTAGGGAGTGAAGCACACACATTCTGCCATTCCCTGCCAGGAGCAGGTGTTCCGCCTCAGCTGCCTCTGGGAACTCTTGTATTCTGCACCAAAGACCATAGCTTCTGCCTTTCTTTCCCAATAAACGATGCCTTTCTTTTATTTGGCTACCGCCTCTGCAGAGTAGCTCTCGGTCCTCTATTCTGACGGCAGTGACTGCCCACCTCACCCTCCAAGGGCACCTCTACCGAAACCATCTGAGCAGGTCACTCATGTCCCAGGGCAGCATCATGCGCCGCCTACACACGCAAAGGCAGCTTCTTTGCTGAGACGCTCAGGCACGTGTTCTGAAAGGTGTAGACATCTCCAGTTATTTTTTTTCTACCCCTGTAATATTTTTTAAAGAGTTGCATTATTGAGATATAAGTTTAAAGCATATGATTCACCGCCTTTTAGTATATTTACATAGTTGAGTCAACATTATTATACCTGGGTTTTTAAATATTATCATCACTCCCAAGATAGTATGGACCATTTTTCTCTCACTGTAAAATCTGTTTAGCTCTATTTTTAAAATATGCACATCAAAGCAAAAAAAAAAAACAGGAAAAACAATAAGAGAATGAAAGTCTTTGGTTAATGAGAGCACAGAGGACTGTATCTGTTACAGCTGTGATTCGCTTAACTGCCCTGTTTAATAACCAAGTTGCATACTATGTCGTGGTGTGCACTCCTCCGTAAATGTCCAGGGCCACATCTTTGAACACATTCCAGTTTGTCGTGGCTCTCTCTAGGGCCACATATGCCTCTCCTGCGGTTAGAGCAGAGGTAATTCTACAAATCTCAATCGCCAATTCTCAAAGGCAGTCGACTCTAATATGACCAAGACAACACCACATGCCCTGAGTATTTCAATTAATATCTGCTGTGTCTTTGTAGAGGAAGCAGAGAGGTTCTTTGCTTTTGTTTCTGCTTTTGAAACAAGGTCTTACTTCATAGTCCGGCTGACCTGGAACTCACTATGTAGACTAAGCTGGCCTCAAACCCACAGAGATCCTCCTGACTCTGCATATGGGAACTAAAGGTGTGTGCCACCATGCCCCACCTAAACACTTTGGTTTTTATAAACTCATTTTACTGCAGAGAGTAACTGCAGTTATGTGGATGTTCTGGGTTCTTCATACTTCTTCAAAACCAGGAAACATTATCAGAACAGTAACGTGGTCTAGCAAACGCTCTTTGAGCCTCTCTTATGGACCCTCTGCAATATTCTACAGCTGCAATTCTCCAATAGGCTGCATAGGCAAAGTATCTTTACACCTGCCTCCATACTCAAAGATTGGAACTTAGTTATCATGGGTCGGATCCTAGAAGGACCACTCCCCAAATTCTAAGTTTATTCTGCCTTGTAACCAAAGCTGACAGTCATTGTTTTACCAATGACTAAGCCAGGATCACATTTCTAGACTGGATTGTGCAAGGTTGGCATCACTACAGGACAAAAATAAGTTGAACTGGTGACTTTCTATATAGTGCAAGTTAATTATGGCTTGTAGTCAGAAGTTTCTGGCCCAATCTAGCTCTGAGGTCTGGACCCACAGTCCCAAATAATCACACAAAGTCTTAAATTAATTACAAGCTGTTTGGCCTATGGCTCAGGCATATAGCTTGCTTACACTTACCCTTAAACTAATCCAGGATTAGTACCTTTTCTCAGAGCAGCATTTTTATTTTCTTTCCTTTGTGTTGCCCTGACATCTCTGCTCTGTTCTTCCTTCTCCCAGAGTTTCCTTAGCCTGGTAGCTCCACTCATACTTCCTGTCTGCCCTTTAGCCAATCAGCATTTTATTAAACCAGTCGGCGGGACAAATATTTACAATGTATAAGAGCATAATCCCACAGCAATGGCTGGTTTGAGGGTAAGTGGGTTGGGTTGTGGAAGACCTTCTATAAGAAATGAATCATTTCTCTCTAGAGAAATACAGCCTGCAGGGATCAAGGGTGAGGAAGATGGGCAGGAAGCCAGCACCCTGTGCAGTTCAGCTGCTTTCACTTGGAGGACTAGATCCCCATGTTTGCTTCCAGTGAGGCCTGACCGTTCAAACACCTGGAGCTGTTGAGCACAAAGGGAAAAGAACAAAGTGGACCAAGATAAGATAACCACAAGCACCAGGAAATGGGAAGACCAGAGAAACTGACCTCTTCTTTAAGCCACTTGCTAAATTTAAGTGTCTACACACACACACACACACACACACACACACACACACAAACTGCTTCATGAGATATGATCTGATGAATTCATCATCAGGCAATCTTATCACTGCAAATGTCAGAGCACACACACTTACTCAAAGACGAAAAATGACATAGGAATTTTTTTAGCTTTATTATAATGTATGGAACACTACCTGCAGATGCAGGTTGTCATTGATTGAATGTCATTGTGTGAAGCATGACTGTAGCTATACAGATATAGATCTTTAAATACTGAGCAAGCTGAATAAAACATACATGTGAGTGGAAATCTGGATCCTTTCTCTCTAGTCTGTGACCATCTCCTAGACAAATTTGTGGAGCAAGAAAGTGGCCCAGGAAGGAAAACAATGTGCTTGGCACAGTGGGACAATAAGCTTAGAGGTAAAGGAGCATTACATCACTGGCATAGCTGATGTACTTTTCTGGGGTCCTATAATGAAAAGGAGAGGTATGACAGAGAGGTCCCCAAAACAAGAAGTTCAGAAGTCCCATGAGTGCTATGGGCAAGGATTTTCTTTTGCATTAGCAAACCCCTGGCAGCAATAACACTAAGTTGACATTTCTTTCATGGCAATGCACAACTGGGGAGGGGGTAGCTTAAGAGCAAAGCTATGAACCAGGGAGGCTGCTGAAGGAGTAAAGGCATTTGCTGTTAAGCCTGACAGCCTGGTGACCCACTTAGTGGACAGAGAGAACCTCTGCAACTTGCTCTCTGGCCTCCACATGCACACTGCTGTATGTGCATGCCCTATGCACGAGGGAAAGAGAGAGGGGAAATATTTAAGATAGTGCCTAAATTTCTTTGTATCCAGCTCCCCCCTCTCCCACCCACCCATCCCCACTGCTCAATTCACCCTGAACTATCCCAAAAGCTCAATTTGTACCAACTTGATAAGCCACAGAATGCCCAGACATCTGGTTAAACACTATTTCTGGATCTAACTTTGGAAATATTTCTAGACTATATAAGCATTTGAATATAGGGCCCAAGCAGAGTGAGTAATGCTCCATGATGTGGGTGAGGAGTTTCATCCACCTTGATCACCCTGCTCTGGAGTTTGAATAGAGCAGAAGTGGGAAAGGTCAGATTTGCCCTCTGCCTCACTGCTGAGCTGAGATATTGTTCTGTACTCCCTGATCTTAGGTCAGATCTGGCCTAGAATGCACCATCAACACCACAGCTCTCAGGCATCTGAACCATATCACTGGCTTGCCTGGATCTCCAGCTTGCAGACAGCATACTGTAGTTGTCCTTGGCTTCCACAATTGCAATACCTTATAATAAGCCTCAAGATTTTATGTATGCATATTGTGGTAGTTTGAATGAGACTAGCCCCCACAGATTTTAAATGCTTGGTTTCCAGTTAGTGAAGCTGTCTGGGAAGGATTAGGAGGTGTGGTCTTGATGGAGGATGTTGCTGGATGTAGGCTTTGAGGTTTCAAAAGCCCATGCCAGGCTGAGTGTCTCTCTTTCTACCTGCTGCCTGTAGATCAGAATGTAAAGCTCTCAGCCATTTCTCCAACACCATGTCTGCTTGCCGCTTCTCATAATGATAATGGACTAAACCTCTGAAACTGAAAGCAGCCTTCAACTAAATTCTTTTATAAAAGTTACCTTGGTCATGGTGTCTCTTCACGGCAATCGAACACACACACACACACACACACACACACACACACACACACACACACACAAGGCAGGTGAGATTGATTCTTTTGGATCTGTCTTCCAAAAGAACCCTGACTAATACAAATTTAATAGTACAGCCTGAATGTACTTCCCATTCCAGTTCATATATTTCAGCTAAAATCTTAATGTGATAGTATTACTTTGGGGAAACAATTAGGTCATAAATGTGCAGCTTTCATGAATAGTGTTGGCGCCCTTAAGAGACATGAGAGAAAGATAAATGTCCCTCTCGACTCTCTGCCACGACAGAACTGAGCAAGACAGTCTTCTGGGAACAAGGCAGCAGGCCCACAGAGGACATCTAATGTCTATCAGTACCTTTGTTTGTATTTCTCAACCGCTGGAAAGTGAGAAACAGATTTATGCTGTTTACACTCTCCCTCTAAGATATTTTGTTAGCCTAATCTCCTTGTGTCCGGCTTATTCCCATGGAATCCAGATATCTTTGTAGAAAATTTCATCTACAAGGAAACCTTACAATCACACACTGCTTACAATCCTTTAGCAACCCAAAGGCCAAAGGCCAAGTTCTCACCAGAAGAAGCCTCAAGGCCCCCATTTGCCCTGCAGCTTTCTTTGCCTTCCCACATAGTTTACACGCTGGGAAAAAATGAAGTCCACATAGCGCCGCATACTCCAAGTCAGTCCTTGCCTCTGTGCTGTTTCTAAGGTTCTCGATTCTGTTAGGAATTCCCTTCCCACTTCCTCCAGCCTTACTCATCCTTTAAAATGTCATCTTTGCTGAAAAGCTAAGTACCTGCTTCATGATCGCCTTAGCAACCTATGTATCCTTCTCCCAGATACTGATCCTGGCTCATCCTTTTCTAAATATAGGCATTTACAGCTATAAATTTCTTATATGCACTTTGTTAGCTACACCCTATGCATTTTGGTATCTTATCTTGTGATTTTGTTTTAATTTATCACAAAGTAGCTTCTAATTTTGCTGGAGATTTATTCTCTACCTACTGGTTATTTAGGAGTGTGCTGCTTAGTTTCCACATGTAGAATTTCAATTTTCTCCCTTTGTTATTGATCTTAAGTTATGACACTGTGGTCAGGAAACATGCTTGAGTTATTTGAAATCTATTGGGCCCTGTTTTAAGGTCTAACACACGAACTGTCCTGGGAAACACTCCTGGTGAACTAGGGGAAAAAGTCTAATTCTGTTGCTTGGTAAACAGAATTCAAGGTCTGCTGAGTTGTTATTGGCTCTCCTTGTTGGTCCTTCTGTCTGTCTGTCTGTCTATTCAGTATTGAAAGGGGGCTGTGAAGTCTTTCATTATGTCTGCTGCACTGTCTAATTTGACTCCCAATTCTGTCAGTTGTTGCTTGATGAATTTGGGGGTCCTATGATAGGCTGCAGACATGTTTATAAATTCCACATGTTTTTTTTTTTGAGACAGGGTTTTACTGTGTAGACCTCACTGGAACTAACTCTGTAGACTAGACTGGCCTAGAACTCACAGAGATCCACCTGCCTCTACCTTCCGAGTGCTGGGATTGAAGGCCTGCACCATCACATCTTCTTGATAGATTGACACTTTATCCCTAGAAAACAACCTTCTCTGTCCCTTGCAGTGATTTTTGCTGTGAAGTCTTGAGACTTGCATATTTTCAAGCTCAACTCAGGCTCTCTTTTGACTGATATTTTTGCCATTCTTCGACTCTTAACTATTTGTGTCTCCGAATCTAAAGATGTGTCTTATAGATATAATATGTTCAGATTGTGCTTTTTTACAAAGCCTGCCAGTATTAGAGTATTCAATACTGCCCATGTAGCTTCATATAAGCTGAAGATTAGTTTGATATGTTTTTTCTGTGCCTTATGATTTTTCTTTTCTTTCTTTTTTTTTTTAATAATTGTAATGTCCATCTTTTTTTTAACTTTATTTATTTATTTACTTACTTATTTGTTTGCCTGGAACTGGAACTACAGACAGTTGTTAGCTGCCATGTGGGTGCTGGGAATCGAACCTGGGTCCTCTGGAAGAGCAGACGGTGCTCTTAACCGCTGAGCCATCTCTTCAGCCCCGATTTTTCTTTTCTTTGTTCTCCAGTTACTATTTCCTTCCCATGCTTAGACACTAGTGATGTGACCTAGGGCTTCCTGCAACGTGGTAGTCTGAAAGAGAAGTCTCGCATATAGGCTGACGTATTTAACCCATAACTGGTGGCATTCTTTGGGGAGGTTATGGAACTTTCAGTGCGTACAGTCTTACTGGAGGAAACACATAACTGGGGTGAGCTTTAGGAGTTTATATCTTCACCTTGCTTCCAGCGTTCAATGCCTCTGTTCTCTGTGTGTTGCTGAAGTGGCTGCCATGCCTCTCCCATCATTACAGACTCTCCATCTGGCACTGTAGGCCCCAAATAAACTCCTCTGTAAGTAACTTTTGGTCATAGGTATTTCATCACAGCATCAAAAGGTAACTAATACAGACAGGCAAGGCAAGTGCTCTACTGCTGAGCTAAATCATCAGTCCTTCTTTTACTTTCTATCCTGAGTAAGTGTGGCAAGCTGCTTTCTGGCCTGCAGAATGACGAGTCACCACACGCACGATTCTTCTCGGATCACACTTTATTGGAGTACAGCTCAGTTGAGAATGGTGGAAAGAAGACCCCATGCCTGAAATGCAGCCTGCTTATATAGGGAAGCTGGCACACGTGTAGCTATATGATTGGTGCCCAACGTAATACCTCATTAGCATATGGTTGGTGATAGGTCCAAAGTAATGCCTCATTAGCATATAGCTGGTGATAGGTGGTAAGGAGTGCCAAATTAGCATAATCAGGGATCACATCGGATAGGTCACTACTCGACACCTAATTAGCATAAGCAGCGCAGATGCAATAGCTGGGGAACATGATGCAATGTTCCAGAAAGTTGTGCAAGGGCCAACCGTGCCCTACAAGTAAGAGTCTTGCTAAGTTCCTCAGGCTGGCCTTGGGTTCACTCTGTAGCCCAGGTAAGAGCTGTGTATGTGATATTCTTGCCTCAGTCTCCCAAGAGTAGACTAGCTCTTAAAACACTTTTAATCCCCCACCCTGTGTGTGTGTGTGTGTGTGTGTTAGTGATTTCCCTAGGGATTACAATGACCATATCATATTTCTGATGTCGTTTCAATTAAAAGTGACCTTGTTTCACTATGAGTACTGATCTTCCCCACTTATCTGTGCTGCTATTACTGTATATGTTATATTTTTACCTGCTTATGTTCCCATTAACATAGATTTACATGGTTTTCCTCTATCTTACGTTGAGATGATTTCTGTATCAACAGAAAGCTCTGATGATGGGCTGTTGAGATGATTTCTGTATCAACAGAAAGCTCTGATGATGGGCTGTGTCTTATTCATATCAGTGCTAGAATTAGCAGTATCATTAGACAATAAATTTTTGTGTGTTAAAGTGAAATGAACACTCACCAATTGAGTCTAGAGATCTTTAACTATCTCTCTGAATGAGAATACAATAAGAATAAATTGCTTCCTGCTCCTTGTGGTTCCAGAGACAGACGCATCTCCTCCTGCAGTGCTAGCCTTGTTCTTGAGACAGGATGATGGTGAAGGTCAGAATAAATGGATTTGGCTGTATTGAACACCTAGTTACCAGGCTGCTTTCATGTCTGGCAAAGTGGACATTGTTGCCTTCAGTGATCCCTTCATCGACCTCAACTACATGGTCTGTATGTTCTGGTCTGACTCTAGCCATGGCAAATTCAACAGCACAGTCAAGGGCGAGAATGTAAAGTTTGTCATCAATGGGAAGGCCATTACCATCTTCCAGGAGCGAGATCCCACCAACATCAAATGGGGTGATGCTGGTGCTGAGTATGTTGGGAGTCTACAGGTGTCTTTACCACCATGAAGAAGGCTGGGGCCTACTTGAAGGATGAAGTCAAAAGGGTCATCATCTCTGTCTCTTCTGTTGATGCCCATGTTCGTGAGTGTATGAACCATAAGAAGTATGACGACTCACTCAAGACTGTCAGCAATGATTCCTTCTTAGCCCCCCTGGCCAGAGTCATCCATGACAACTTTGGCATTGTGGAAGAACTCATGACCACAGTCCATGCCGTCACTGCCACCCAGATGGCCCCTTTGGGAAGCTGTGACGTGATGGCCATGGGGCTGCCTAGAACATCATCCCTGCATCCTTTGGTGCTGCCAAGGCTATGGGCAAGGTCATCCCACAACTGACCAGGAAGTTCACTTGTAGCTGGTTGTTTTTACTCCTTACTCTTTGGGGGGCCTGCCACCCAGCTCCCAAATAAATCGAACACATAGTGGTTTATTCTTTTTCATGAATGCTCAACCTTAGTTTGGCTTGTTTCCAGCCAGCTTTTTCCTTCCTTCCTTCCTTCCTTTCTTTCTTTCTTCCTTTTTCCTTTTTTTAAAAAACTTAATCCATCTACCTCTTGCCCCTGGGCTTTTACCTTTCTCTATTTCTGTGTATCTTTTCTTTCCTCCTTATTTTGTCTGGTTGTGTGGCTGGCCCCTTCTTTTTTGCTTCTTGATCCTTTCCACCCAGATTTCTCCTCCTATATATTCTCTCTGCCTGCCAGTCCCGCCTATCCTTTATCCTGCTATTGGCCATTTGGCTCTTTATTAGACCAATCAGGTGTTTCAGACAGGCAAAGTAACAGAGTTACTCAGCTTCACAGAATTAAACAAATGCAATATAAAAGAATGAAACACATCCTCACATCATTAAGCAAATGTTCCACAGCATAAACAAATGTAATACATCTTAAAATAATATTCTACAACACTCATGGGCATGGCCTTCTGTGTTCCTACCCGCAATGTGTCCATTATGGATCTGAGATGCTGCCTGGAGAAAACAGACAAGTATGATGACATCAAGAAGCAGGCACCCGAAGGCCCACTAAAGGGTATCCTGGGCTACATTGAGGACCAAGTTGTCTACTGCGACTTTAACAGTGATGCTCATTCTGGGGCTGGCATCACTCTCAATAACAACTTTGTAAAGCTCATTTCCTGGTATGACAATGAATACATCTACAGGGACAGAGTGGTGAACCTCCTGGCCTCCAAGGAGTAAGAAGCCCTAGGTCACCCACCCCAGCAATAACAGGAGAGTAAGGGAGAAGCAATCCCTGACCCAACTCAGCCCCCAGCACCAAGCTTCTTCCTTACAGTTTCCATCCCAGACTTCCAGAATAACAGGAGGGACTCAGGGAGCCCTACTCTGTAGAACACATCAAGTTTGCTGCATGCCCCCCCCCAAAAAAAAAGAATATAATTGGTCAAACCAACTTTCTTTCCTCACAAATTGTGAAGCGTACTAATCCTGTTTAGTGGAGTAGTTGGGTAACAACATTACTCTCAGGCAGATCTACCTCTTTACCAGCCTTAGGAAGTACTGATTACACCAACATATTTGTAGAGCCCAGCATGACCCTTCTCTGCACTCTGAGCCGCAAGGAAAAGCCTGTGCATTGTACATTCTGTGCTTAACATCCAGCTCCAGTAAGTTTCTGGTTTCCTACCTGTGGGGGTTAGAACAGCTGAGTCTAGGCTAGAACAGTTGAGTTTAAGTCAGAGCAGGTGAGTTTAATTTGTTTACCTCAAGTCAGTAATTTTCCAGCCACTCAGGGAGTTTACACATATTTGATGCTAAATGAGAATCTGCTTCACCTGCGCATGTAGGGATGCGCTGAGACACAGAGGAGTGCAGTGAGGAGCATTGTTACAAGAATAATACTTTCGGGGCTGGGGAGATGGCTCAGCGGTTAAGAGCACCATCTGCTCTTTCAGAGGACCCAGGTTCGATTCCCAGCACCCACATGGCAGCTAACAACTGTCTGTAGTTCCAGTTCCAGGCAAACACCAAGGCAAATAAATAAATAAAGTTTAAAAAAAAAAAGAAGAAGAATAGTACTTTCAAACATGTTTACAGGAAAAGCAAACTAATCCAGAAACATGGAAAGAGAAGAGCATTGAATAATGATACAATTGGGCAACATTGTCTAATGTCAGTAATTACAGTTCAATGTCTTCCATTCAAGACCCTCAAAGTGATGAAGCCACACGCCAGGACAAAGCAGCCTTGGCTTTAGCCCAGTGTCTTGACCTTCGTGGTGTAGAAGCACAGGGCAGCAGCAGAATTGGAATAACTTGTCCACAATAGTACAGCTATTGAGTGGTTTCAGAATTAGAACTTGAATCCCAAGACGAGGCCCCCCAAATGCCCACCGATGATACTGTCTGGTTACCTAGAAACACCTTCTTGCTTTACTTAGTCTCTACCAGAAAGGAGTTAAGAATGCCTCTCTAGTCTGGTTCAGACTGGCTCACAGCAGCATGTATGCATAACTCTTTAAAAAAAAGATTTATTTATTATTATGTATGCAGTATACAGAAGAGGGTACCAGATGTCATCATAGATGGTTGTGAGCCACCATGTGGTTGCTGGGAATTGAACTCAGGACCTCCGGAAGAACAGCCAGTGCTCTTAACCTCTGAGCCATCTCTCCAGCCTCCACATGCATGACTCTTTACAAAATAATGTAAAAATTTGTTTCCACACTGGAGTCATTACTTCTGGAGAAGTAACCTTTGATAGGAGCTGAACATGCCAGACAGATGGTCTAGTTAGCACATATGTTTTTAACCTATCCCAACCCATGGCACCTGAGGAGAAACCTAAAGAGAAGGATGAGACTTCCACGAAAACCTAGAGTCAGCCAAACCTGCAGGTGAGAAAGTCAATGGAAGTTACCAGAAGCTGGGAAGAGGTGGGAACGAGAGTTAATGGGCTCAGAGTTTCGGTTTTGCAGGAAAATGGCGGTAGGGATGGCCTCTGACAGTGGAGGCACAGCATTCTGGGTAGAACTAATGTTGCTAAAGCACACACTGAGAATGGCTGAGGTGGCTTTTGTAAGAAAGAAGGAAGATTAAAGTGTAGGACATCCTACTTTCTGTAGCGAGATGCAGGTTATGTACACAGTTTGGCAGCAACTTTATAACCCTGAGGATAGAAGCCGAGGCCAAACAATGAACAAGGAACTACAGAGGATTCCTGAGACTCATACGTATACTGGAAATGTAGCAAACGTAGTAAACTACAAGCATAGCATCATGAAAGGCCACAGATAAAACACTCTTTTGTGTAATTAGTATTTTCTCTTCACTGCTTGTACAGAGGGACAGACACTGTCTTAATGTTTGACATTGCAGACGGCTTTTCCTGCTTTATAACAGACAGAACCTGGCTGGTTCGGAGGGACACAGCACTTTCTTAAACACACATCACACTTCTGTATCTGGTGTTTAAATATGTCTGTGCGATTCACCCATGTTTTCTATCATTATACACCATTCATTCTCACCACCGAATATAAATTTATTTGCAGATTATGCTGTAATTTATCCATTTTGATTCTTGACAGGCATATAGGTAGTTTCCTAACTCAGGCTCTTAAAAATAATGATTCTGTGAATGATTTCTACTATGAGGAATGCTTGGATGTACCTAGGAATAGAATTGCATGGTGTCTGGGTATGCCTATGTCTATGGGACATTTACCATTAGAGATGTCTATGGTACTTTTTTTTTTTTAACACTTTTATTTATTTATTTATTTGCCTTGGTGTTTGCCTGGAACTGGAACTACAGACCGTTGTTAGCTGCCATGTGGGTGCTGGGAATTGAACCCGGGTCCCCTGGAAGAGCAGACGGTGCTCTTAACCGCTGAGCCATCTCTCCAGCCCCGTCTGTCTATGGTACATTTACCATTAGAGTATCTAGACAGTTTTCCTTTAATGCCAATTTACATGCGTGTACACCAGTAACATATGAATATGCCTTATCTACATGTTTTTGACTCTTGGATCCTGCTTAGCCACTGAAAAACCACTTCTAGAACCCCTAACTCACACTGAGTGTTTAAGCAGTTCCTAGAGATTTCTGTCACACACAGCCCAAAGTTTCTCAACTAATAAGGGACTCTGTGAGGGAAGGTCATTGCCCATTAATGCCTAGCTCATTTCAAGTCATGGCTAAGGATGGTCAGAGCAGGGTCTGAGTGATTTCTTTTGTTAGAAGTTAATTTTTTTTATTTATTTAATTATTTGCCTTGGTGTTTGCCTGGAACTGGAACTACAGACAGTTGTTAGCTGCCATGTGGGTGCTGGGAATCGAACCCGGGTCCCCTGGAAGAGCAGACGGTGCTCTTAACCGCTGAGCCATCTCTCCAGCCCGAGTGATTTCTTTTGGAGTCGCTAATAGCTGGCTTGCCCACACTTCCACCGCTCATCTAGGCGAATCCTCTCCTGGGCTATCACAAATACTCTATGGATGAAAGTCTCATCTGAAGTTCCCACACTTTGTATCACCTTCCGACCACCCACAGTCCTAACTGATGTCACAGTCAAGCTCCAGTGGTTTTTCAGAGAATCCAGCAGTCAACCACACTTATCTTCTTGAGAATCCAAAAAGCAGAAGAGGAAAGACCTTGGCTAAGTAATCACCCATTATAGTGACTGCACCTGAACTCATTTGTTCAACAAGGCCCGAGCCAAGGATATTATGTATATTATCTCATTTTCTATTCACCTAGAATATCTTGCAGCTATTTTTATTTATAGCCCCTTAGCTCCAAATCTACCCTTTATTACTTGTTCTGAGAAAATCAGAAGTAGGGCCACTTCTTAGTGTCAATTAAGGCAATCAATTGGGAGATCTTTTTTCCCTGTCATACCAGATTTTGGGTACCAAAATCTGCAGATGCTCAAATCCTTTTTACAAAAGGATATGGTATTTACAAATGACCTACACATATACTTTATGTCATATAGTACAATATATAAATAATTAATATGTAAATAATTGTATTCTATTGTTTACAGAATAAGGACAAAAAAAAGTCTGCACATGCTCAGTACACACATCATTTTCCTCAATTTTCTGACCCACTCTTAATTTAATCTATAGATTGTTCATGAATCCAGAGGCTGTGCCAAATAGCACCATGTTAAATCTTGGCAGTAGAGGGCACTGCCCGCATCCTTAGTCCTGGAGGGTTTCTCTGAACCAGCAGACCCACACTCAGTTCCTAAGTACCAGGTTTGTCCCGCCCCTTCCCCGGGGTTCCTCCCCTCACGCCTCTGTGAGTCACCTCTTCATGATGATCCTCCCTGGCCTTCCAGAGGGGGGAGTTTAGGTGCATCACACTCCCCCATCTGCGCACCACCTCCACTTCTCTGCCACTCAGTGAACCAGGACTGCGCCCTTTTCCACGTACATCCAGCCCTGAGCCGGTGGAGGGAGGTCTGGAGTTTCCGATTGAACCTTCATTAATATGCCGGTCTCTTTTTACCTTGGAGGCTTTTGTTTTGTTTCATAGGGAGCTGTTGTTTTTCTTTCTCCTTTGTGGAGCTTCTGTCATTAATATTTCTATATAATTAGTTGGGTCAGTTGTCTGTAGCCCCTTATAAACTCAAATATCCATTATTCCAAATTTCCTCATTCTGATTGTCTCTCTCTGTCTCTCTGTCTCTCTCTGTCTCTCTCCCTTCTTTCCTCTTCCTCCTCTCTCTCTTATTTCTTTTAGTTAAATACTTGCTATGTGAACCTGCTGCTTGAAACTCAGAGATCCCTCTGCTTTCCCCACCCCTAATGTCGGGATCGAGGGCGCGCAACTACACTCATCCAATTTTGCCTTTTTTTTTTTTTTAATTTAAAAGTTTTTTTTTCCTTTACATACCCGCCCCTGTTCCTCCTCCCTTCCTCCCTCCCTCTCCGACTCCGCTCATCAAATTCACCTTTCTAAGCAGCCCTTAGACTTCCCTATACAGTCCTCCATCGCTGGTGTTGTGCAGGACTCTTTACCTGGGGTCTGCCTCCAGTGCATGCTGGGACTCTCTGTATGGATCATTCACTCATGTACATCCACATTTTATCTTTTTTCTTTTGTTTTGTTTGAGACAGAGTCTCATGTAGGCTGGGCTGGCTTTGAGCTCCTGATATTTCTGACTACAGAGATTACAGATGCATACATACATATATGTATATATATATAATATAAATGTATATGTATTTTTTGCATGTATGTACTTTTACAAACATCCTTTGAAGTTGGGAATGGTTGGTGAATGCTTATTATCCCAGCATGTGGGAAGCTGAGGCAGGAGGATTGAGGCAACCTTGGGCTACAGTCACAAACCAAGCAAACAAAGAAAGCTCATTTCATTATCTACGTGTGGTCTTGGAAAGGAGCCAGAGATGCACAGGTGTTTACTCTTCCCCAGAACGGTTATGGGTATTCTTTTGAAATCTACTTTTTATTTTTCTTTTTTAGTACTGGGAATAGAATTCAGGGCCTCTACACACACTAGGGAAGTATTCCACCACTGAGTTCTACTCTAGTCCTAAAAATCTACTTTTGATTTTTAATTTAACAGTGTATCAATCATACACACATTCTTTTGTGATTTCTGTCTCCCTCACTCTCGCTTGTGTGTGAATGTTGGTCTCACTGGATAGCCTACGCTGGTCTCAAACTCATGACCCTCTGACCTCTACAGCCCTGAGATTATAGGTGTGCGCTACCAGGTCCAGCTCATTACAATGTTTTCTTAAATTATCACCACATTTTAAAAGGTCTTTGCTAGTTTATGTTGAGGATATGATGGAATTCATTTAACCTGTACTCTTTTTTGGGGGGGTGGGAAATTTAGGTTGATTACATTTGCTTGCACTTGAGAATTTTATAAAGGTCATGGTAGGTCTGCATAGAGATGAAAGTGCCTTCCCAGGACCCTGTCAGAAGTGACACCCAGGCAGCTTTGGCATATATAGCAGAGCTCACTCCCAAGGGCTTCTGAAGAATTCATAAACAACTGGAATAATCTGCTTTGATGCCCCACCCTGGAAATCAAGGACAGAGCATCCAAATGCTAGGTAAGCAGCAGTGGACTCATGGAAATGCAATGTTCATTATTTTAATCTCTCTCTCTCTCTCTCTCTCTCTGTGTGTGTGTGTGTGTGTGTGTGTGTGTGTGCGCGCGCGCGCGCGCGCGCGCACTGCACATATGTACCAGGACAACACATGTCTGGAGGTCAGAGGGCAATGCTGTAGACTTTTTTCTCTTCTCCCCTTAGTGTGGGTTCTGGGGATTGAACTCAGCTCATCAGGTTTGCAGCAAGAGCCTTCCAACACTGAGCTGTCTTTGGTCCCATCTTTTCTTTTTCTGCATTTTACATCTAATTTTGCTTTTGATCTCTGAAGTAGAGCTGTCACAGGTCTCTTTTGCTTACAAGGAAATAGCGCGCAAATGTGAGTTTCTGCTTTAAACGCCTTCTTGTCAATGTTCACAGTGTTTCTGTGTTTCTCCATAGAGCTAAATCGGCTTCATCCAAGACCAGGTTCTAACTTCTACTGGGTGTTACATGATGTCCCACCCTCAGGATCCAGTTTGTTACAAGAAGGCAGGCGACTCTCTATGCCTCGGGTTATAAAATGTGCCAAACAATGATGTAAGGGCACAGAAATAAATAAGGGATTCTCAGTGTAAGCACTGGAGGAACTGACACTGAAACTGAAAACAGTTTTGACCCTTCAGGTCTTCACCCTCCTTCACTCAGAAACACAGACAGGCAATTCACAAGTGAATGCAAACTTTTCAACAGCCTATAGTTTGTAGCCATGAAAGAAAAAAAAGAAAACCACCCACAAGTCAAACACTGCCTACAGAGCCTTTCCTTGTTCTTGTCAGAGCTCAGAGAAGGTCTTCCAACAACACCAGCCTCTGGAGTTGAGAGCAGCAGGGAGCAGGGCGGTTTGGGACAGTGTTCCTTTCATGAACTGGAGTGAAGACTGAGCTTATTCACGGGGCTAAGGGGGCAGTTGAACTTCATGCTCTCCAGGGTTCCATTTACTATTCTGGAAGAGGCTAGGTTCTGAGGGCGTGCTCACCCTCCCGAGGGCAATGCAGGGTGTGGATCCAAACCCAGTCTCCACTATGGGAGATGCGAACTGTGATCCTGAGTCTCCCTGGAGGCTCTTGAGACGTCTGCAGCTCATTTCTGAGCTGATGCCAGCTTTAGAGGACTCCGGTCCAGCAGAAGCTAGACATGGATTCTACAGTCTCAATACAACCTTTCATGCCACTCACTCATGGAACAAAACTCTACGTGCCAGCTGCATGGTTCCAACAGAGGAGCGGTCAGGAGAGAAAGCCTGCCAGGTGGGAATGGGGCAGGCAGGGTGCTCAGGGAGAGAGGAAAGTGCTTCCCAAAGATACTCCATTTATGTCCTGCATGAATGACTGAGAAAATGCCAGTTTCCTTATTATTCCATATTTCACCATACTAAAATTTTCTTTTCTTTTTTTGCTACGTGTGAGGGGGCATCTGCCCATGTGTGTGCATGTGGAGGCCAGAGGTTAGTGTTAGGTGTCTGCCTTTCTTTATTTTTCTTTTTTGATATGTTCTCTCCCTGAACATGATTGGCTAGGTTGGCCAGTCAGTTCTGGTATCCACCTGTCTCTGCCCCACATGTCAAATGTTTCATGTGGGTGGTGGGATCCGAACTCAGGTCCTAATGGGACAATTAGCAATTTACTCACAGAACCTTTTCCCAGCCTTTGTTCTTATTTCTTTATCCCTGAGGGTCAAGAGAGGACACACTGATGAAGGCTGAGACAGCCAGCAACATCTCCTCAGTAGGCCCTGTGTATGTAGACGGTGACACCCACACTAGAGTGCCACTCACTGTCTGCCTGGTGAAACAGTCCTTCTGTGTTTATTGAGCACCTACAGACAGCAGGCCACAGGACTGTCCCCTGGTCCTTGTTCTCAGACCTCACAGGGCAGTGGGATCCTTATAGAAGGCTACCTGAGTTTCAGACAAAGGACCGTTTTAAAACAAGGATATCCTCTGCAATATTTTCATTTGTTAGATCTGGCAAGCCTACCCAGGACATCACTAAGAATACAAGATGTGAGGCTCATGAGGATGTACTTCAGTTGACAGAATATTTGCCTAGCTCACATAACACCTTGTGGGGGTGCTCAGCACCCCATGAACAGGCCATTCAGGGCACGGTGGTGCTTGCCTGTAATCCCTGCACTCAGGATAGTGACAGCTTCATTGCCCCCTGAGTCTGTCTTGTCTCATGGCTTCTCACTTTAATTATCCAGAACTATCATCTGCTTTTCTCAGGACAATGGAAGCTCCAGAAATGAACAATTCTCCATCCCTCACTGTTCTAATTTCCAACAAGGATGCTGTGACTACTTACCAGACAAATGACTGCTCCTGGGCTGGATAGGAGGGTATGACAGTCAGGGAAAGCTTCACAGGATGTGACACAGGAGTCAGACCTTAAAGAAAATTAGTGTTGGTTGGACAGAGCTGTGAGATTGAG
Organism: Sigmodon hispidus; assembly: GCA_004025045.1. Taxonomy (NCBI): domain Eukaryota; kingdom Metazoa; phylum Chordata; class Mammalia; order Rodentia; family Cricetidae; genus Sigmodon; species Sigmodon hispidus. The sequence continues at coordinate 52,897 of PVIH01003877.1, forward strand.
ACTCCAGGCCCTGGGGTTGTGGTGGGATGGGAGAGCAGAGGGTCCATGATCGTAGAGTTGTCAGGATGTGTTGGGAGAGCCATGGAGCTTGACCATGCAGGATCCTGTGTGCCTTCCCTGGGGCAGAGAAGCAAGGAAGGTCTTGAGGCGGGTACTGATGTGCATCTGGAGTGTACCTAGGAAAGCAGCCCGGAGTTCTCTCGGGCAGCAGGAAGGCAGTCTAGGTAAGAAAAGCTGAGGGTCATGTGAGCTGAAGTTTTAGAGTCTCCAAAGCCGATTAATTGCTTAGAACTTGATTGTAGAAAGTCAGAATGATCTCGATCTGGAGTCTAATCATTTTGGGCCATGTGCCTCTTTAATAGCTTCTCCCTGTCCATGGTCATCTGACATAACAGCCACACGAAACTGTTCAGACTGTTTTAACAGATTTAACCATTAGCATTCACCAACCCCAAAGCTAAGAATGCCATGAGACAGTGTCTGCAACCCATAGTATAGACTTTCCTATTTGGCTGTAACTCATCTATATGAGCTTCCTACTAATTTTTTTAAATGTTTTGATTTGGGACTGTCTCCTGTTCTGTAATCATAAAAACTCCATGAAATTATTGCCACGTTGAAATGTGGTATTTGGGACAGCCCAAATCCACGTGCCCAGGTCATGGTAATCACAGTTAGCTCCAGAAGAAACTATCTCTATTCCCAATGAGGTGAGAGCTGTACATTGAATTGAAAGTCTGAACCAGGCAGGAGATGGTGGTTCTCAGGGGAGAAGGACACCGTGGTGTTTAAGACAGAGAGCCAGGGGGCAACAGAGGAGACTCAGAGGTTAAGAGCACTGACTGTTCTTCCAGAGGTCTTGAGTTCAATTCCCAGCAGCCACATGTCTATAATGACATCTGGTACCCTCTTCTGTATACTGTACACATAATAAATAAATAAATCTTAAAAAAAAAACAAAAGACAGAGAGCCAACGGGACTGTAGCTTGCAGAATGCTAGAAGAAAAGGAGGTCATCTCTGCCTCAGTTGAGAGGGAGGGGGTGATGTGCCAGCAGAGTCCCAAGATGGTAAAGGGCAGGGCCACAAGCAGGCACAGGACCATGGGCAGAGAGCAAATGCATATCTGCAGGGTGGGCATACAGTAAAAGCCTGCCCTGTATTTCCCTCCCTAGCAGAGAAGAGCCAGGGGCGTTGGTTAGAAAGGTTTTTGTTATTTGGGTAATGTGAGTAAAATGGATCAGTCTATTAGGTCATGCGGTGATTTAAATGAGAATGCCCCACCATAGACTCATAGATTTAGATGCTTAGTCATCAGGTAGTGGGACTGGCCGGAGGACTAGAAGGATTAGGAGGGGTGGCCTTGTTGGAAGAGGTGTGACTTTGTTGGAGAAAATGCGCCAGTGGGTGTGGGATTTCTTTTTTCTTTTTTAAAGATTTATTTATTTATTATGCATACAGTTTTACAGAAGAGGGCACCAGACCTCATCATAGATGGTTGTGAGCCACCATGTGGTTTTGCTGGGAATTGAACTCAGGTCCTCTGGAAGAACTGTCAGTGCTCTTAACCTCTGAGCCATCTCTCCAGCCCCGGGTGTGGGATTTCTGAAGCCCATGCCAGGCTCAGTGTCTCTCTGTCTGCTGCCTATGGATCAGATGTGAAACTTGCAGCTCGTGCTTCAGCACCATGCCAGGTACCTGTCCCCACACTCCCCGCCATAATGCTCAGCCATAAGCAAACCCCCAATTAAATGCTTTTTTCTATAAGTTCCTTTGGTCATCGTGTCTCTTCACAGCAATAGAAGTAACTAAGACAGGCTATAAATTCTCTGTGACTAGAAGAGAATTTGCACTAAGACCTTGCGGAGTCACTAATGCAGACCCAACTCTTTCTGAGTAGTGAAGTTCAAGGGCTGAAAAGCAACGACTCAAGGCTGGGGGTGAGCGAAGGGTGATCCATCCACAGGACAGCAGTCACGAGACAGCCACATGGACCAAAGACCGAGAAATTGTCTGAATGTCTGCTTTGTGACAGGACAAGCCTTGCTCTTAAGACCTCTCTACCAGCCATCTGTCCTTTCTGTTGCCTACATGGACAGTCAGCTTTGCTTTGGGTTGCATGCTGTTTTTCTTTAAACAACAACTAAAGTGTGTGTGTGTGTGTGTGTGTGTGTGTGTGTGTGTGTGTGTGTGTGTGTGGCAGTAACTCAATTAGGAGATTGCTTTTCTATCATGTGCAAAACTCCAGTGCTGTTTACACTTGGTGTGGTGATGGGAAGTAGGAGATCAGAAATCAGAAGTTCAAGATCACCCTCAGCTACATTGTAAGAGACCAACTTGGTCTATAGGAGGTCCTGTTGAAAAAAATCAAAACAAAAATTTATTTTGAATACTACACAAATATTAAATATTAAAAATCTATTGCATATAGAAAAACTAACTCTCTGGTGTGGGTGGTATGCATTATATACACATGGATTCTTGTAAATGTCACTTCAGGCAGATCAGAACAATTCCAGTACCCCAGAGAATCTCTTAGGCTCACACTTTGGCTCAGGCCCAATGCCAAGTGCTGCTTATCTTAGAGCTTCATGTAAGCGGGACCCTCGGCATGTCTTCTTAAACCTAGCTGCTATTCCACCAATACTAAGGGAAACTCATCCAGGTTGCTGTGCGCTGGTGCATTGCAGTATCTTTTGCATTGTGAAACCGTGTTGCATTGTATGTTTCCATATACTTAACTGCTCTCCTATGATGCACACTTGGGCTAAATCCAATTTGAACTAAGCACTTACCTTGGGGGAAGCTGGAGAGATGGCTCAGAGGTTAAGAGCACTGGCTGCTCTTCCAGAGGACCTGAGTTCAATTCCCAGCATCCACATGGTGGCTCACAGCCATCTGTAATGAGATCTGGTGCCCTCTTCTGGCATATAGGGACACATGCAGGCAGAACACTGTATATATAATAAATCCTTAAAAATAAAAGCTCACAACTTTCTGTAACTCCACATTCAGAGTATCTGCTGCCCAGGCCCGGTGTCTCCAGGAGCCATGTGCACATAAAGTAAAAGCAATAAAAATTAAAGAAATAAAGAAGTTACCCTTGGGCCTGGCTGGGATGAGGTTCAGATCACCTACAATTTCCTCTACTGCCCTCTTCTCTCTTCTTTCTTTGTGGGGGTCCTCGACCACCCCTGTCTCCTTCCTTTGGCCCAGCAAGTACAGACTTCCACTCCCTAAGCTCATGCAAATGGCTGCAGTAGAGAAAATGTTTTCAGTATGGCAGACAAATCCTAAACACACTGAATTATAGTAGAAGTTTGTGGTGCTGCCTATCCCCAGGTTCAGACGAATTTCTCCTGAGTCCTGACCTAGCTTGAAGTTCAGACCCTTAGCCCTCCTTAGTCCCAAATAATCACACAAATTAATTACATTAATTACATGCTGTTCGACCTATGGCTCAGGCTTACTGCTAGCTAGCTCTCTCATCTCTACTCAACCCATTTCCATTAATCTGGCTGGCCACTTGGTTTGTAGCTCACCAGTGCTTTTATATCTTGCTCTCTCTGCAGCTGGATTGCTTCTGTCTGACTCTGCCCTTCCCCTTTATCTATGCTCAGGTTTTCTGCCTGCTTCTAAGATGCCTTGCCATATGCTAAAACAGTTCCTTTATTATCCAATGATAATTCACATCGTTCAGAAAGACATAGTACATCACTGAATTAATATTAATAGGGAGGGCTGGAGAGGTGGCTCAGAGGTTAAGAGCACTGGCTGTTCTTGCAGAGGTCCTGAGTTCAATTCCCAGCAACCACATGGTGGCTCATAACCATCTACAATGGCATCTGGTACCCTCTTTTGTATACTGTATACATAATAAATAAATCTTTAAAAAATATTGATAGGGTAATTGAATGAGGCACTACTTCATGTTTTAGCATCTTTGGCTCCCATGCCTATTCACTTCTCCCTAAACAGAGGGCCAGTCTCTAAATTTGCTTTCCTCTTAACCATTGACACTTACTCCCTCAAGGGCCAAGGTCTTCTATTGGAACCCTGTGACCTTTGCTGGGGATTCCTGGAGCATTAGGAATAAATAAGATAATATATGGAGACCTAAACATGATGAGGTCTTAGAGGGAAGGACAGGCATCCCTTCAAAGCCTGTACAGAAGCTAACTTCATTAAAAGAAAGTACAGGGAGGTAGAAGGGATGCTCAGTGGTTAAGAGCAAACACAGCTCTTAAGAGAACCTGAGATCAGTTCCCAGTGCCCATGTTGGGTGACTCACAACCTGGAACTCTGGCTCCAGGTTGAACAGACACCTCTGGCCTCCAAAGACTCTATGCATATACCTATACACAAATTAAAAATATTCCAAATACATCTTTTATGAAAAAATATGAATGAAAGAGGGGGAGGAAGATAGAGTTGTGGCTGAGAAGGGCGGTGGGGTGGGGAGCGGCAGAGCCTCTTCAGAAAGAAGCCTTTTTTTATATTATTTTCCAGGGCAACACCCCTGGCGAGCTCAGGTGGCCAGTGAAAGCATGGCCCTGGAACAGCTCAGATTTGGACGTGTCAGTGAAGACAGGTCACCCGAGAAGAACGAGTCAGCGGGCCCTGAGGGATTGGGTCTTTCACCGGGGTTTCTGTTCTGCTGCTGGGAATAGAGCTGAATTGCTCAGAGAGAACCCAAGGCTGACTTGGGGGGGGGGGGGAAGAATCCTATTTGATCGGTTCACCCTCTCCCTCTAGCACCTCTATATATGGCCACAAGGGGTCAGTGTCCTTTTAGGGTTCGCCGGGAGAACTGGGATGCCAACAGTCCTGGGCCACATAGCTTTTTCTCTGAGGAGGTCTCTGCAGAGTTGAAACAACTGCAAAATCCTTCCGGAGACTGGGACCAACGTGGTCTCTAAGCCGCCTCAGGCGGGAGGGAGCAAGAGTGAGGGTGTGGGAGCGCAGCTAGTGGTAAATCGCATGGCTGTCCACTACCCCTGGGGCTGCACAGGCTGGCTCTGCGGGAACTCACCTGGGCTGCAGCTGGGTGGGCAGGAGGGTCTGTCACAACAGAGAGGCAAGGCTGAAACACGCAGCCATATGTCCTGTGGTGCACTTGGGGTCTCAGTCTGCCACAGATCGTTCCTGCTGGTCCTGTTGTGTTTGCTTGTTTTAAACATTTAGTCTCTGTCTTTCTGTCTCTTTCTGTATGTGTGTGTGTTCACACATATACACCTGTGAGAAGGCAACACTTGGTTCCCTCCTTCCACCTTTCTATGGGTTCCCAGGGATCATGGGTGATTCATCATTGGGTGCCAAGTGCTTTTATCTGCAGAACCATCTGGAAGACTCTGGTCCCGATTTTAATGACTTCAGGAGACTCAGCCAGATGGCTGGGGCTTAGCCTATACCAGAAAGTGCAAAGTGCTAATACAATGACCCAGCCCCACAAAGCTTTTTGGAGAGAAAGCATCTAGAGGTCCACCATCAAATAAATGTCTCATGGGCCCATGTGTTCTCTCCTGCTGCCCAAGGGCAAGCAATCCTCCGCCTCTAGATGAAGATAGCTTCTAGGGCCTGGCAGATGGGTCCTAGGGCCTAGGCCTTGAGAAGGAATGGGCTAGGGGCCAGATGGAGCTCTGAAGGTCAGTACGGGCTGTTGGCATTCAGCGCTGGCTAATACTTGGGCCAGATATAGATCTAGGTTTTGTAGGGTTTGAAGTCTGGGGGCCTCTGGAAGAAAACTAACGCAGGACTGGAGAGATGACTCAGTGGTTTAGAGCACATGCTGTACTTCCCAAGGACCTAGGTTTGGGTCTCAGCATCCACATAACAGTAACTTAGTTCCAGGCCTCCTCAGGCATCATCGCATACACACAACGCACAGATGCAGGCAGAACACCCATATTTGTAAATTAAAATAAATACATATTTAAAAAAATGAAAGAAACCAAGTTCTGAAACTTATGTATAAAAAACTCAGGATAAGTAAACATGTCATATTGATTAATATTTTTGAACTGGCATAGCATTGTAATACTTTTCCATTTGCTTTTGGATATATAGGCCTTGATCATCATTTCATATGCCAACAATGTTGTTTTCTATCAAAAAGAAAAAAAGAAGTTGTGATATATGATGTATCTAATAAAGCTTGGCTGAATATTGAAGAATGGACTCAGCCACAGAGTTAGCCATATCAGGAGTGACACACCTTTAATTCTAGCACTGGGGAGGAAGAGGCAGAAATCCATCTGGATCTCTGTGAGTTCAAGGCCTCACTGGGCTACATGAGATTGCTCTAGTCCAGGAGAGAAAGAAACAGAGCCCGGGGGCTGGAGAGATGGCTCAGCGGTTAAGAGCACCGTCTGCTCTTCCAGAGGACCTGGGTTCAATTCCCAGCACCCACATGGCAGCTAACAACTGTCTGTAGTTCCAGTTCCAGGCAAACACCAAGGCAAATAAATAAAGTAAAAAAAAAAAAAAAAAAAAAAAAGAAACAGAGCCGGGGTGGTGATACACATCTTTAATCCCAGCACGTGGGATCCCATGTGTTTGCTCTCAGTACTTAGGAAGCACACAGGCCTGTAACCCCAGCACTAGGAAGGTTGAAATAGGAAGTGATATAGCTGGGCAGTAAAAGAAAAGATGAAGCAGAGGAGACATGAACTTACCTGCTTCCAGTCAGCCTTCACTTCTATTTGGTCTGAGGATTTGTGTAGACAGGATCTTCCTCTTCCGGCTGAGAAGTTAGCTAGGTGATAATTGGCTGTGGCTTATTTCTGTCTCTCTGATCTTTCAGCTTTTCCCCAATATCTGGCTTTGGGTTTTTATTATAAGATCAATTAGGATTTGTGTACATTAGGATTCATGCAATAAGTCTTTTCTATAAGTTTGATTAATCAAAAATTTATGTAATGTTGCTTTTAAACTTGTAGCTTTACCGTTTGCTTACAGATTCAAGGCAGATCAGCACATTATGTTCTGTCAGCCTTTCCAAGAGAAAAAGTATGCAACGCTCATCTGCGTACACAGCTTTATTAAATGTATTCCCAATGAAAGACAGTCTTGGCAGTACAAACCCTGCTTTTATACTCATGGTAGATAAAAAGACTTTTCACAAACTGGCTTTTGACTCATAATGGTTTTGAGCTTTGTTTCTCTTATACTTCCCATCCACTCTTGGTGCTGACTGTGGAAGGTCACATTCACACTGCACTGACTTCATAAATGGTATCTGGTAAGGACCATCCTGGAAGTCAATCCCACAATGGAAGAGGGCTGATGCCAGAGTGTCAAAAGATAACATCACAAGCAATTTAAAAATCATTTGTTCTGGGGCTGGAGAGATGGCTCAGTGGTTAAGAGCACCGTCTGCTCTTCCAGAGGACCTGGGTTCGATTCCCAGCACCCACATGGTGGCTGACAACTGTCTGTAGTTCCAGTTCCAGGCAAACACCAAGGCAAATAAATAAATAAATAAATAAAGTTTTAAAAAAAATCATTTGTTCTTGGTTCTGTACTTGAGATCTCAATGCTGTATCCATAATATATTCAGATAACATTGAATGGATAAAACTGGAAATAATGCAAAAAATGACTTATTTGGTTACCATTTGATATTTTGCCATATTCAAACCAGGGGTTACTTGTGACTGACCGAAGTTGCCACAGGACTCAGGGGACCCCAAAGTTAACTTTGGGAATAACAAACCAAATTAGGTTGAAGTTTGTTATGTAACAACTTCAATAGAGAGGCATCACTGGACATGATTTTAGTTGGACAGAAATGACTGCATGTCATATAAAAAAAGCATATTTCAAACTCAGTTTCTCTCCAGCCAGAGGCTAAAAATGACTACAGCCTTTCCAATCTCTGTTCAACTTGAAGAAGTGTGACTAAGAGATGTCAGAATGGAACAAAAATTTATTGTAGCTAATATATTAACACTTCTGAATTTTATTTTATTGTGGCTAATATATTAACACTTCTAATTGGTGTAAAATCAATTATTTTGGGGTCTCTCTTCTGGAAACTTAGGAGGGTCCTTGCAAGTGAAGTGTCTTTAGACTTAATTGACTCTTGTTAGTTCTGTGCAAAATCTACCTTTGCATGAAACCCGTCACCCCTCCCTCCCTCCCTCCTCCCCTTCCTTCCTCCTTCAGGAACTGATCCACCATCTTTGCTCCCTGCTGCCCAACTTCTAGGACTTCTAGGGAAGGGTTTTTCTCTCCTTCCAACTCCTTCCAAAGGAAAAACAGCAGATCTTAGCCCCCAGCCTCTCCAGGGAACAGCCTTTCCTTTCAGGATCATGTGGCATTCTAGAGACTGGACAGCCAGAAAATAGATGCTGAACTCATTGCTGTTATCTAACCCTCCCTCACCTCCTTCTTTGGGTGTCACAGAGTGAGTGTAGCATACACTGAGAGATGGCACATCTTTGGCTCTGAACCAAGGGCTGCTTAGAGACTGCTGTCACATTTCAAAGGGAAGCAGCTTTTATCCCTAGAGATGGAGTCGAATCTCTAGTATGAAAGGACACGGGGCTGGAGAGATGGCTCAGTGGTTGAGAGCACTGACTGTTCTTCCGGAGGACCTGAGTTCAATTCCCAGCATCCACATGGCAGCTCACAACTGTCTGTAATTCCAAGATCTGACACCCTTACACAGTTATACATGCAGGCAAAACACCAATTCACATAAAATAAATAAAGAAATAAAATTTTTTTAAAAAAGATAGGAAAGAGAGTGGAGTCATAGCCACCCTCTCCTTAGGTTCTGCCAGACTGTGCCTAGATTGCCCCTTTAAGGAGCTATCTTTTGAGGGCAGAAGTTGTGCCTTATTTATCTATGTGTCACCAATCCCTTGGTTCATAGATGGTGCTTGACACATGCTGAAAACCAGAATAGGACTGGGTGATTGACAGCTCCTGGGTAGCCCCTGGGCAGCATGCTACCTCAATTATTATGAGCACATGAGAGCCAGGGGACTACTCCATCCATCCTCTCATCTATGAATTTATTTTGTTTTTGTTTATTTTTGAGAAAGAGAGAGACACTATGTAGCCCTGGTTAGCCTGAAGCTCACTATGAAGAGCAGACCAGGTTTGTTTACCAAGAATCTTAGCGATTAGACAAAGCACACCTCCAGCTAGCATTTCCATGAAGGAATGCATTCCAGATCTTTACTCCTAAGAAAAATCCATTGGGGGGCTGGAGAGATGGCTCAGAGGTTAAGAGCACTGACTGTTCTTCTAGAGGTCCTGAGTTCAATTCCCAGCAACCACATGGAGGCTCACAGCCATCTATAATGAGATTTGGTACCCTCTTCTGTATATTGTATACATAATAAGTAAATAAATATTAAAAAAAGAAAGATCAATTGGGAAACAGGAGCAAAAACATTCTAATTTTCCTGTGGGTACTGAAGCTTGACCACCGTCATAGAGACACCAGGGGTTTGAAGGAATCTGCTGACATCCAATCCTGAACAGCAACAAAATGCCGACAACGGGAAGTTGAAGGTTACAATTGACACTTCTGGGAACAATGATAAAGCTACACAGAAGAGAGATGGTCACTGTGTAATCTTTTCACTATAGCTATCGTGTTATTGTGAGTATTTGGGACCTTTTCTGGTTCTGTGAACTATTGTTGGGGTAAAATAAATTAGCAATAAGTTTATATATACAGTATAAGCTTTCTCCTAGTCCTGTGAGTTGGCTGGGTCTGTCTGGCTCAGGTTTGGAATTCCAGCTGCCCAGACAGGATTGTAATTTACAAGCTTGCCTTATGGAAAAAGTGGATTCAGAGCCAGCCTGGGCTACTAAATGAGTCTGTCTCAAAAATAAAAATGTGCTGAGCATATAGCTCAGTGCTAGACTTTGCCTAGCACCCCTAGTTAAAAAAAAATCCTGTGGGTGGAGTTCTAAGAAACAACAAAACCTGAAAGCAAGAACAAATCTGTGAGTCTGGAAAGATTTCTCAGCAGGTAAATACAACTGCCACAGGGTCTGGTGACCCCAGTTTAATCTGGGGGATTTATGTGGTCGAAGAAAGGACTCTTGCAAATTGTTGCCTGGCCCCCAGGGACACACTTGCCACAGCATGTGTACACACACACACCAAACAACCCAAAAGAAAAAATATGGTAGAGTTTTTTTTTAAAAAAAGTTCCAGGCTGGAGAGAAGGTTAAGAGCGTTGACTGGTCTTCCAGAGGTCCTGAGTTCAAGTCTCAGCAATCACATAGTGTCTGCTTCTGTCATACGGACAGAACACTGTGTACATAATAAATAAATAAGTCCTTTTTTTTTTTTTTTTTTTTAAAGTCCCAAGTTGATAGTTCTAACCACAATTCTGTGTAGTGCTGTTTCCTTTGCTGGAGAGCTGAATAGTATATTATCAAAATATTTACCAACCAGTGTTCACTGCCTTTTTCCAGTGTCTTTGTTTCCTTATAGGCAGCAGTTCTGTGTATCTATCCTAAACTTAATATTTATTATATATCATACAAACCAAGATATATATTAATAAGCAAAGATTATGAAGAATATTGGAAATATTTTGATAATAATATGACTTGGACAGATTTCTTAGAATTCCCAGGAGTTCTGATTTCTTATTCCTGAGGTAGACATCTGTGAGGGATTTGGAAGCACTGATCCAGCCTCCATGAAGGTCTCATTCTGAATCATGGATTGAGTAAATCAATTTTTAAGCAATAAAGCCACTAGCTTTGTTGGTCTCCTTCAGTGTCTCCTGGAAAATATGGTTCCCGTGGACATCCTTGTCCTGAGTGCATAACGGAGTTTGGATTGGTAGATTCCAATCACCGAATCAGAAAGCTGGGAACTGGAGAGAATTCTGCTGGTCATCTTGAGGTCCCCCCTCTCTTGCCCACCAGATGGCTGCATAGTCATTTTCATTACCCATGATGCCTAGCTCCTGCCTCCTTCCAGGACAGTCCATTTCTTCAGTCTTAGGTCAGTTTAGGGAAGTAAGACCTAGCAGAAAGCATGGACATGGCTCCTCATGGGAGAGTGTGCCCAAATCAAGCATCTTCTCAGTCACATGTACCATCTTGGAGCTCTCAAGCTACAACCCAAAGTGTTGCTAAGAAATCTTGGTTGCCTTCCTCCTCCTTCTTGTGAAATTCCTAGAAAAATGCAGCTTTATAGCTGAGAAATGACAAAAGCCATTTGATTAAATGATTAAGCTTTAGTCGTGATTCACAACTCTATTAATATGATCATCTCAAAATGTCTTTGTTTTTTTTTTTTTTTAAAAACAACTTTATTTTATTTATTTATTTGCCTGAAACTGGAACTACAGACAGTTGTTAGCTGCCATGTGGGTGCTGGGAATTGAACCCGGGTCCTCTGGAAGAGCAGACGGTGCTCTTAACCACTGAGCCATCTCTCCAGCCCCCTCAAAATGTCTTTGTATAAAAGAAATGTCATCCCTGGGTGGACAACCGTCATTGCAAATGCTGTTTGCATTGGAAGTCTTGATTCCCAGTTGGCAAGCGGCTTGCACCAGACTGTAATTGTTCTTGTTCTTACCGAAAGAGTTCTAGACCTGATTATAAAACCTGGATTTCGGTTCTAGGATCTGCCAATTAGAAGTCTTATCTTGCTAGACACTGATAGGTCTGTTTACAAGAGCTTGTTTCCTACTGGCTGGGAAGACAGGGTGGGGCACTGAAGAAACACTGACTAAACAATAAAGCAGAGCAGATGGGTGAGCACTTTGGAAGGCTTTTGAAAAGGACTATGGCCTGACATAAGCCTCATTGCCTGTTTTCAGAAAAGAAAAACAAGAACTTTGGATTGAACAGAATGCATTGAATATGCACATCCTTCTTCTTCCCCAAACTCTATCTGAGAAATTTTAAGAAATACAAAAGATGTAAATTTCCAAGGACCAAGCAGGAGACAGCAAAGTTGCTTATAAGATAAAGTGGAGAGAGAGGAAACCGGTCAGTGAGCGCTAAGGGAACTTTAGAGGGTGCCAGCTCCCTCAGCTCGTGGTAAAGAGAAGCAGAGAAGGAGGCAAAGGTGGGTCAGGAGCAGCAGAACAGTCTCTTCTTGTGGGGGAAGTTCATTCTTCAGAGAGACAGGTCAGATAGAGCTGGTATCCAGGGTGCAGGCGCAAGAGAGGGTGAAGGGGCACACACTGCAAAGCATCCTGGAAACGGGCGGCTACAATGGGCATCACAGTTCAGGAAGAAGTAGCGCCGATGGACAGGTGGGTTGCAGAGGACAGGTGGGTTGTCTGTGCCTAGAGCAGGGTGATCACTGGCTGCAATTTGTACCAGGTTAGAAGACAGTTTTGTGGCCCTGGTTCCTTTCCACCTTTACATGGAGTAGCCCAGGAGGGCTACTGTAGGATTCCTCTATGGAAAACTGGTCCACAAAGAGAAAAAGACCTTTAGCTATTGAAATTTGGATTCAGGTAAAAAAACAACCAAGCCTCTGGCTTGCTTATGCTGTAGGACCTATGCCCTGTCCTCATGCTTAGAGAAGCCCTGCTCAACCCTAGACATCCTGGGGCCTCCAGCAAGGGAAAAAAGCATATCAAAGCAGCAAACTAAACCTCACTTTACTAAAATTTTCAGGTTTAGTACAGTTTCCGCTCTGCTACCGCAGCATAAATGAGCAAGTAGAACTCATAGGTATTAGGAGTAATGTACCGAGTTTGAAAATCAGCACCCCTATGAGAAAATCAGTTAATATTATTCTTAGATGTGAGTTTATAGTGATTGTAATATTATAGTAAGATTTTAAAATATTTTAAAATTTATTTTATGTATGTGTGTGTTTTGTCTGCACGTGTTTGGGTGGCTTGTGTGTGTCTGGTGCCCACAAGGGGGTGTCAGATCCCCCAGAACTTGAGTTACAGATGATTGAGAGCCGTGCGTGTGTGCGTGCGTGTGTGTGCGTGCGTGCGTGTGCGTGTGTGTGCGTGTGTGTGTGTGTGTGTGTGTGTGTGTGTTTTAGGGATTTCCTCCCCATGTTAGATAGTAAAGGCAGGAGCTGGAGAGATGCCTCAGAGGTTAAGAGCACTGACTGTTCTTCCAGAGGTCCTGAGTTCAATTCCCAGCAACCACATGGTGGCTCACAACCATCTATAATGACATCTGGTACCCTCTTCTGTACACTGTAAACATAATAAATAAATACATTTAAAAAGAAAAAAAAGATAGTGGGGCTGGAGAGATGGCTCAGCGGTTAAGAGCACTGATTGTTCTTCTGGAGGACCTGAGTTTGATTCCCAGCATCCACATGGCAGCTAACAACTGTCTGTAATTCCAAGATCTGACACCCTCACACAGTTATACATGCAGGCAAAACACCAATTCACATAAAATAAAAATAAATATTTAAAAAATTAATAAAGGGTAAGACATTTGGACTCCTTACTGGCTCTGCCCACTGTATGCTCCAAAGGACCAGTCCTAATTACGATGTCTTCAGTTCCCAGTTCCTACCAGAAGACTCATAAAGCCCATGGCAGGTCAGCATTGGGTGTTCCGTCTGTGAGACCCTCTCACTCTTGAGGATCTGTCCTAGTTGGCTTTCCATTGCTATGATAAAACCCTGACTGAAAACACGTTGGAGGAAGAAAGAGTTTATTTGACTTACAAGTTCCAGTTCATTTTCAAGGAAGCCAAAGTAGAAACTCAAGGCAGGACTGGAGAAATGCTGCTTCCCCGCTTACCCTTGTGACTTGTTCATCCTGCTCTTATTCAGCCCAGACTCACCTGCTTAGGGATGAATTCGCTTACAGTAGGTTGAACCATCTTACATCAAATAACAATGAAGACAATTTCCCACAAGCCAACCCCACAGAGGCATTTTTTCTTCAGTCCCTTTTCCTTGGTGACTCTAGGTTCGTGACACCTTGAAAATAACTATGACAAGTTATTTCTCATTTTTACTCAATAAATCTGTTTGCTCTGATTATTGCTTATCTGTGTTTCCTTTTTTCTTCTTGGATGCAAGACAAAAAACTTGGAGTCTGCTGCCTTGGGGTGTCTTTGGTTATTATCTGATTATCTAGGTCTCTTGTATCCCGAGTTAAACCCCAAGAGAAGGGAAAGGCTCTTTTATCTCAATAAATACTATCAGTTTCACAAATGGTAACTAATTCAAAAATGGAAATGATGCTATGAAGTTTTTTTTTTTTTCTTGTGAAAACAAGAATTAATGCAAACGTATTCCTTTACTATTCTTTGGTACCAAGCACTTCTAAAATATGGTTCAGAAAGTACAATGCATAGCAAAACGCAATCTAATTTGAAAGTTTTTATTTTATATTAATGAATTTACCTAGCAAAGCATTTCACTGAGTTCAAAAGTAAAAGAACAGATTTTTGTCTCCTTAAAGGGGATTTTCTTTTTCTGAAAAGAGGCTTTTTATATTTCATTGTTGGTCTCCACCAACCCTATCCCAGATTATGTATTTGTTTAAAGCCACAACCCTAACAACCTAACCCTAACTTTGAATGTTACAAGACAGATACCAAAAATAAGCAAATAAACAAACAATAAATAAATAAACAGAGAAAGAATTCAGGAGACAAAAAAAAATGTAAGACACACACACAAAAATCCCTTAAAATAATTACAGTGAACCTCAGAAAGATCAAGGTCTAGGTTTTTTTTTTTTTTTTCTTTTCCTTTCTTTTTCTTTCTTTGGTGGGGAGGTAGTTTAATTTTGTCTTTTTTTCTTCCCACTTTTTCTTATGGTGGTTTGAGAGGATCTCACTATGTAGCTCTGACTAGGTAGACCAGGCTGGTCTTGAACTCATAGAGATCTGCTTTTATGCTACCGTGCCCTGCTTACAGTCTAATTTTTTGTTTGTCTTTTAAAAGGAGGGTGTCATTTAAAGAAAGGGATATGACTGCCTCCATAGGAGATTGTGAATACCAATTTGTGGAAATCTCCCAGAAGTAAAACAAAAAGTCAAAGTAATAGAAAACAAGAAAGGTCAAATTTTATACTGCAGGAGTTTTAGTGAGAAAGATCACAGAATGGGAGCACATTATCAATTAAACATACTTGAATTTTCTGTGCCAAGCTCATAAATCACTGGTGTGAAGGCATTGTGGAAAAATGAGACCTACAGCCAGGTACTTAATCTTGAGTTGTCTGAACATCAAGAACACAGAGATGAGCTGGTAAGGGGAGGTCACACACAATGACCAGGACACAAGGGGACAAGGGACAGTTCCTTCACAGTGGTGGCGAAATGCCTTCCTGTCTCGAATCCTAGTGCAAGCCAGGCTTGGCACCTTGTGAAAACTGGTGTTTTGGAGCGGACAATTTAGCTTTATATACCCTTTTTGCTTAGGATCCTACTGAATAGCAGCTCCACCAAAATGAAGGTCAAGGTAGAGAAAAGTAAGATCAAAAAAGAACTTAGGAGATGAAAAGCTCCGGAATGTCACAGAAGGGAAACACAGCAGGATCAGATAAGTGCAAGAGGCTGAGAGCTGGTGGGGTGTTTTGAATAAGGAAATGTGTTTCAGAGTTCTGGATGTTGTAACCCTTGGTGTCCAGCTGGTGGCGCTCTTTGGGGGAACTTTAAGTGGTACGGCATGGCTAGAGAAAGTCCATCCGTGGGCGCTTGCGAAAGTCCATCCGTGGGGGCTAGAGAAAGTCCATCCGTGGGGGCCGGCTTTGAGCTTAGAGCCTTGCAAATTTTCAGTTTACCCTCTCTGCTTATGCTTATGGTTGAGGATGTGAGCTTTCAGATTTTAGCCACTGCAGCCATGTTGCCTCCTCCTGCCATGCCTCTCTACCATGATGGAACATGAGCCCTTATATCATAAGCCCAATTTAATCCTTCTACAAGTTTCCTTGAATGGTGTCTTATGAAAGCAACAGAAAAGTAAATAAGCATTTGGAAGAGAGGGATGTCTCAGAGGGGGGAAAAGCTGTAACAAGTCTTTCTCTGTCCCACCAGCCAGTCCCCAAATAACAACATGGGAACTTATATTTATAAAAGCTTGGCCAACTAGTTCTTATAACTTAAAGTAACTCATTTATATTAATTACGCTCTGTCACAGTGTCTCTTCACAGCAATAAAAACCCAAACTAAGACAATTATGCATAACTGTATAACACTATGCAAGGGAATTCCAGTTGTTCAAAATCTCTGCTTTCTCTTGTGCTTCCCACTGGGCTCTCTGTGCTCAGAGACCAGGTCACCAGACACCTAAGACGGTTTCAGACTTTCCTGGAGCCCTGGAAGCATGCAGAAATAACCCTTCTCCCCACTTTTAGGAGAGAAGAAGCTGGCAGCTTCCCTGTGAAGTGAGTCCCAGGCTGACTCTCCCATCTTGCTTCTGAGCTGGGAGAGCCTTCCATATTCAGTGCTTTTCCAAATCAAAGCAGACACCCTAAATACACACACACACACACACACACACACACACACACACACACACACACACGCCCCCAAAGCGAGCCAAAATGACTTTGCAGGAAGAATCATTAAACTAGAGGAACCTACAAAAGGAGACCGTGCACAGCCCTCAACCACGAGGCGCCTTCAATTGCTTTTGTCCTTCGGAGACAGCAGAATGGATGGGTTGCCCTGGGAGGCCCGGCAGATGGGAAACTCATTAGAGAAGCAAGCTACAGCGAGAGGGACCCGTGCATGTCAGGAGTCTGGGGGGTAGTCACTGTTGCCTGGAAACCAGAGACCAAATAGGAAACAGGAAGGCCCAGGAGAAGAGAGGCAGAAATACTTGAGCTTCATTTCCAGAGGTGAGGGCTGCCTGCCAAGGCCTACAGGCAGGCCTGTGCCTCTCTTCTCCAACCTCGGACCATCAGCACTGCTTTCCTGGGTACTCACTCCCTTCCAGCCTCACTCTGCACCTCTTAGGGTTCAGGTGAACCTTTAATGATGTTGGAAGACTCTCTCTGTCTCTGTCACACACACACACACATACATACACACGAGCTTTGGGCCATTTTCTGGAACTGATTTCTAATAAAACAACTGACAGCCTAACAGAAAAATTGTCTCACCTCTAGGTTCCCCACAGCTGTTTGGCTGCTTATTCAGGGCACAGACTCCCAGGTCTATTTGTGTGACCCTGGGTGAGGCAGGTCTGTCTGAGTCTGTCCTAGAAACTGCAGCTGGAGCAGAGTGTGGTTATGTTGGGAGAATTTCTAGGGCATGAGAGAGCACAGAGCAGAAAACCTGAATGACCACTACCTGGAGACCTGCCAAGCACACCAACTAGGTTCTTTTCTACTGTGATGCAGATCTGGTTAAATGCATCTCCTTCAACATGCCACCTATAACCTATCTATAATCTATCTATCTATCTATCTATCTATCTATCTATCTATCTATCTATCTATCTACCTACCTACCTATCTATCCTCTATTTACTTACTGAGACAAGCCTCACTATGTAGCTCTGGCTGGCCAGGAGCTTACTCTGTAGTTCCTGGATGGCCTTGAACTAATAGAGATCTGCCTCTCTCTACCTCCTGAATGCTGGAATCAGTAGCATGTGGCAATATTCTATGCTCTTTTAAGGTGCATGTCACCATGTCTAGGTTTTTGGTGTGTGTGTTACAATGTCTTTGAACTTAGTATGTTTGTTTGTTTGTTTTAACCAGGAACAGTAAATAAAAGTGTCACATGTTCCTAGAAGTCTTAGTTGAGAGATGTCTCCAACCTTCTCTACCATATCTCCTGTTGAAGTAAAGCACGCTGTCTACTGTATCTAACAAACCACACGAGCAGCCTGCGCTGCTATCCAAAGGAGCAACAGGGGAGATGGCCAGGACTCTCCAATATTCTGCCTTCATTCCCCACCGCACCGTGGTTGGCAGTTCCTCCCAGGCTGGCGGCAGCTTTATCAGCCCTTGATCCCCAGTAAAGACAGGTGAAGCACAGTCCCTGCAACTCGAGATACACGGAGGCACTGATTGGCTCGGAAGGAACCCTTAAGTCGTTGCGATATTGGGGAATAACTTGATTGATCTTGACTGATACAGTATGTCCTTAATAAATACCCTTTTTATCATCTTTATAAAGTCTTGTGTTTAAAAAGTACCACTCAAACTAATTATTCATCAGTATTTCATATATATATACATATATGTGATAATTACTTTTTTGGTTTTTTTAGATTTATTTACTTTTATGTGTGTTTGTGTTTTGTCTACATGTATGTCTGTGTAAAGATGCCAGATCCCCTGGAACTGAAGTTATAGACAGCTGTGAGCTGCCGTGTGAGTGCTGAGACTAGAATCCAGTCCTCTCTCCGGCTCCCCACATCTTGTCCCCTGCCTTTTTGTTTCTTTTTTTTTTTTAATTTATTTATTTATTTATTATATATACAGTGTTCTACCTACACATATGCCTGCATGTCAGAAGCAGACACCAAATCTCATTACAGATGGTTGTGAGCCACCATGTGGATGCTGGGAATTAGACTCAGGACCTCTGGTAGAGCAGCCAGTGCTCTTAACCTCTGAGCCACTTCTCCAGCCCACCTTTTTGTTTCTTGAGACAAGATTTCACAATGTAACCCAGGCTGGCCTCAAACTCAGAAAGATCCACCTGCCTCTGCCTCCTGAATGCTGGGATTAAAGGCGTGCACTACCATGACTGGCTTTTAATACTATTAAAATTATTATTATTGTGCATATATGTGTGGGCATGCATGTTGCAGTTATTGTTTATGTATGTATGGGCATGCATGTTGCAATTATTGTGTATGTATGTATGGGCATGCATGTTGCAGTTATTGTGTATGTATGTATGGGCATGCATGTTGCAATTATTGTGCATGTACGTGTGGGCATGCATGTTGCAATTATTGTGTATGTATGTATGGGCATGCATGTTGCAATTATTGTGCATGTACGTGTGGGCATTCATGTTGCAGTTATTGCATATGTATGTATGGGCATGCATATTGCAATTATTGTGCATGTATGCGTGAGCATGCATGTTGCATGCCCGTGGAGGTCAGAGACAACTTGTAACTTTGGTTCTCTTCTTCTACCTCTGTGTGTAGTCTGGGGGTTAAACGGAGGTATCCAGGCTTGCTGACTCCTTGCTACCATTAGTGCCATGTACTTAGAGGTTTGCTCTGGGCATGGTACATGTCCTCATCCATTTAATTCTCTCAACCTCCAGAGATCGGTGTTGTGATTAGTCCCATTTTCCAGGTGAGGAAGTCATGATCCAAAGAAAAGGTTAATATCAGAGCTGGACTTTAATTAATTTTAATCAGCATCATGCAGCTCACAGTGTGAGCCCAGACAAATAGCCTCCGGAGGCCACTGTGGCAATGTGCAGTAGGGCAAGGCCTTGATGACATCCGCTGGGGCTACATGTGCCATCTGGGGACAGAGAGTGAACTGACTGAACAAGAATGTGCTCTGCGGCAGAGACACGTGGGACAGCTCACTACCACAGCTATCTGGGTGCTGGGTCACCGGAATGACTCCATGGCTGCTTAACATCTCTGGATCTTTTACATTGTTTGGCTGCCAGTAAAATTTCCCACAATGTGCTTGGGGGAAAATACCCAGTCATCAAACGAGAACCCACCCCCCATCCTGACCATTACATTTTTGAATCCATGTGTATTCTTTGGGAAAATTCAATCCACATGTTTCTCAGCCTTTTATACATTGAAATGTTTCTTGGGGGAGTATTTGACTTCCAGAAAGTTTAGACCCTTCCCCTCACTTTCCTTTCTCTGTCTCCTGTATCATCCCTTCTTCCCCAACACTTTAAAACCAGGAATTTATGTTGGCTCAGCCAAATAGCCAGGGCAATAACCCAACAGTCCTGAATGGCTCTGAGCCATCAACATGCCCAGAGAGGCATCCCAAGGCCTGTTGCCCCTCAGTCTCATATAGCAGATCAGAAAAGCCAGAAGCTTCTGTCTCTCCCAGGGTGTCCTACACCAGGAGGGTTGCACTGAGACAGTTTGCAGGGCCTCACTGTCTCTTTTTGTATATAGGGTGGAGTCAGCAAGTGGAATCTGGTCGAGATTCGCAGCATCTTGAAAAGTGGAGATAGGGCCTAGGGGTCTCACGATTGTTTCCAATGAAGGCTTTTCACGAAGGCCGAGTGTGCAGTGTAGCAGGTCTGAGGTATTGGCTGTGCAGGGGCTCAAGCCAAGCTCCAGGAGGTGGAAGTAATAATAATTATTAATGCCTGGCTTTTGTTTGACACTTCATAGTTTTAGAAATGCTGTCAGCAGCTGGATGTAGCCAACAGCTTTCTGGACCAGGAAATTTGGATTCAGATTCTTTGTCCTAGATCCACAAGCTAGACTAACGGCCTCATCTATCTGAACCTTGGTCCGTTCATCTGTGAAAAGGGGGGTCCTACTGAACAGCCATGAGTCTCGTGAGAAAATGTCACTGATGCTTTAGGAGGCTAATGGCCACTAGAGCTGTTGCAGAAGGGATACCACATGTCATCTGATGCTTAGACCTCAGTGCATAAGAGCCTGATCTGCTCAAGAAAATAATTCCAGAAAAAGAAAAATAATCTTTCCAACAGGGCTGGAGAGATGTCTCAGCGGTTAAGAGCACTGACTGTTCTTCTGGAGGACCTGAGTTCGATTCCCAGCATCCACATGACAGCTCACAACTGTCCAAGATCTAACACCCTTACACAGTTATACATGTAGGCAAAACACCAATTCACATAAAATAAAAATAAATTTAAGAAAATCTGCACAACGAGGCCCATGGCGCAACTGTTTATAAGAGGAACTTATAATTTTCAGTTATTATGAAGTAACTATGGCACATGGCAGACAGACACACAGACACGCACACACAAGCATTACAAAGACTATAGATGTCAGGAGGGACCAACATGAACACACAGGAGTGTAGAAGCGTGTTTATGAGCTAGTTCTAAGTAAAATAAACAGAATACAAAGTTACTTACAAACACTATGATTAGAACTAAGTAAAGAACGAGCATTTCCAGCTGAAGATTACAAAGGAGCAGAGGGCAGGGAAAATGGTTGTGTGAGAGGAGCAGGTAGGGTTACACATTGGCTTTTGTTTTTTAAACTTCTCTAATGGAACAGTAAGAATCATGTCAATAAAAATGTCCTATAAGATTAAAATCACCACACTACCGTCAAGAGTGCCGCAGCTCAAGGCTACATTCTCCTGGTTGTCAATCTGGATCAGGAGGAAAGCTCCTGGGAAGGTGACCTCTTTTTAAAGATATTTCATTTACTTTGCCTGTATGTATGTGTGTGCACCATATGTGTGCATTGGATCCCCTGGAACTGGAGTTATGGATGGTTGGGAGCTGCCATATGGATGCTGGGAAGTGAGCCTAGTCCTCTGCAGGGGCTGCAAGTGCTTTTCAACACAAAGCCACCTCTCCAGCCCAATGAATCCCCCTTATAGGGCAGAATGAACTCTAGGAGATGGGGGGTCTTCGGTAGGCAGAGTAGTGCCAGCTAGCTCCTGCCATGTGTCCTCACAGACCCCACTGGCTGAAGAAACACAACATCACACTTTCCTAGGCTTATCCAGCTTCCTAAGAAGCTGATGGCCTGTGGCCTTCTGGATGCCTCATTTCATGGAACAGGTAAGTAGCTCAAGCTCGGTCCAGTCTGTGGTGTAGGTTACAACAGTAGCGGGGGGGGGGGGGGGGGGGGGGGGGGGGGGGGGGGGGGGGGGGGGGGGGGGGGGCAAGCACGGAGCCCTCAGGGGAGGAGGGAGAGGAGCTGAGACGTGACAGAGGGGATCTGGGTGAGCTCAGGCTGGGAGTAAGTGTGCTCAGCAGAGGAAGGATGAGTAGTGCAGTCCCACCATGTATTACCCAGGTGCTCAGACTGGGTCGGTAGTAGTCTCTCCAGACCTGATTTTCCCTTCTGTAAAATTGACATTTAATGACTACCACCTGACTAAGGGGGGGTCAAGGACCCCAAAGTACAGTGTTGCTCATAAGACAGTCTCTGTTTCCAGTACTTTTTCTTTTTAAGTGGGGCTGGAAGGAAACCAGGCAGACTCTTTCCAAGTCCATCATGTTCCCAGTGAACCACAAGATGGAAGAGATGGAGAGAGCATTGTGAATCATGGCAAGAGGTACAGAGACCTGGAGATGTGGCCAGCAGTGAAGCCCTTGCCTAGCATGTCCAAGGCCCTGGGTGTGAGTCCATCACTAGGGCTAGCTTCCGAACAGTGATTTCAGTCAGGAGGCATCTGGGAAAGCAAGGGCATGAGGACAGGGTAACCTTGCCACAGCTTAACCAGCCAGCCCGTTATCAGTCACACCCTCATACCCTCCTCTCTACCCCTTGCCCCACCCCTGGGCACACTGCATGCCTCCCTTTACATAGTCCATCTTGTGCTCTCATACCATACATATATACACACATATGTGCATACACACACACACACACACACATATGTACACACACATACACCAGCAACATCTCTGCAATCTGCAGTACCTCCTACAACCAGTTTGTGAGCTGCTGTGTGGGTGCTGGGATTGAATCCAGGTCCTCTGGGAGAACCACTGAGCTATCCCTCCCTTCCCACCTTTTGTCTTTTGAGACAGGATTTCCCTGTAGCCCTGCATAGCACTGTGGCCTCAGACTTGCAGTGAGTCTCTCAGCCTCTCACATGTGTGAGCCGCTCTGCTCGGTTTAACTCACACTGTTCGAACTGGTGCATATTCACGTGCACTGTGGGTAATGGGCTGCGGAAATATAGCCGCCCCGCCCTCTCACGGTCCCTCCTGTCTACTCCTTGCCTCCCACGGGTCCTTCAGTCTGTCTCTTTGCTTTCATGGTGTGTAGGTGTACACACACACACACAATTTTATGTATCTTTATAAAATCTGAAATCCACAATGACAGAAAACATGACTTTTTTTAATCTCCCTGAGTCTGGCGTATTTCAGTTAGCATGATGACTTCCAGTTGCATCTATTTTCCAGCAAATGACACAATTTTATCCTTCCATACGGCTGAATCAAACTCTACTATGTATATACGTCACATTTTCTTTGCCTATTTGTCTGTTAACACATACCTTGGAGTGATATGGTATTCTCTTTTTAGTTCATGTACTTTGTTTACTATTTCTTTTCTTTATGCAAGCTTCCCACCAATGCTCATCAAGTGGTCTGCTGAATCTGTATGGAATGCTGCCCCTGCTTTACAGAGGTGGCTGTACTTGCTGGGGCCAGTTGCCCCACAAACAGCGAGGGGTACATTATTTTGACACAGACCAAAAAGGCCAAGCTTGGGGCTTCCAGGCTGTGTCCCATGTGTACCTGGGGTCTGTGTGGATGACTGACAGGTAGAGAGGGGGCGTACTGGCAGGGTAGCAGGTCAGAGACAGAGCTGTAGGCGGTGGCATTGGAAAGCGTAACTAGAAAGGACAGAAAGGACCCAGTTATGCCTTGATGCTGTGCGCAGGGTCCTGGTGACCCAGCTTTCCATGCATGTGAGTGTGAAGTGTGATCATTGAAGGTCACAATGACAGGATGAACAGTACTTCCCAATGGGCTTCCATCCACTACTACAGAACCCCTACAACTCTCAGAGTCTGTGGGAGTGTGTTACTCCCCACAAATTGGTTCACTTTCCAGGGTCCCTTGAATCCCAAGAAGGGGACTAGGGACACTAGATGGTAAGTCATGTCTGTACCTTACCTCAAGTGGCCTGAGGGCTCAGTAGCTCTCAGTGGTGTGCTTCTGGGGTCCTATAAAGCATCCCAGGCAGTCAGCATTGTGCATGTCAACTGTCTGCAGGATTCCCCATATATTCAATGGCTCCCATCTCCATAGGACAAGTTGTCCAAGTTCTGCTTCCCTAGCCCTTCTTCCATGAAGATGAATGCCCAACAGGAAGCTTTATGGTCCCTCCCAGATATGCTATGGACAGACTTCTGATATTTAGAAACCTGGAAGCCACACACATTGTTGAGATCAGAGAACACTGTGGATCCAGAGAATTAGACCAGTGTGTCTAACTCTAAATGTACAGGGAGCTGAAAACGTGCTTGGCACTCTGACCCTAGCAAATGAAGGAGACTTGACATAGTAAGTGTGTCATTTCTAGACAAATCTGGGAAGCAGTTGGCACACTGATCAACTTGTACTCATTTCAGCCCATCCAGGCTGAAAGACCCTGGGGAGGCACAGTAGTGAGGTGACAGGTCGGTGGCCCACTTCGCTTCAGGAACTTCCTGTATGTGCTCAAGAGGAATTTCTCCTCCCTTCAACCCAAGTTCTTTTTAACTTATACTTAATCGTACATACTTACAGATATGAATTCATTATGTGAAGCTCTGATCAAAGCAAATGTATCCTTCCTCTGGCACCTATAGTATCTTCATGGTGAGGTAACTGTCTTTTTTAATGCCCATCTATCTGTACAGTAGCTGTTGGAAGGTAGGGTCTGAGTTATGTTTTCATGTCATCTGGAGAACTCATGAGAAGAACTACCTCATTGCTGTGAGCTAGAAACAATGGCAGCCCAGCTCAACTTTGAGATTTGGGTGGGATCCCAGTTGGCTTAGGTGAATGGGAAGGGCAAGGATGATATATCTCAACTGGAGGTGAGAAGGGACAGAGTATGTCAGAGTCCAAACTCAGTGGGTGGGGTCCATGGTACAGAACCATCAGGAATAAGGCTTCAGATGGGCCTTTGGCGTAGCCTTAGCCTGGGGAGGGATCACTTTTCCAGGCTGATTTTCTCTGGCTCAGCACGGGGAATAGTTGTGTGGTGGAAGGGGCTGATTGCATTTGGCACTTTCTTGCAATCAAGAAAGGAGGAAGAAAAATAACCTAACAAAGAAGACTCAAGCTGTGTGTCCAGGCTCTGAGTGGAAACAGACAGCCTCACTGTCTCACTCAAGTGTGTCATCCTCGATGAGCACAGATATGTGCAGCTGCCCCAGAAGGGCCCCAACTGTGTCTTCTCTAAGGAGGGGGCCTGTCATTGCCTGAGGCAGGGCTGACTCCTGGGAGCAAGTGATGATCAGCCCAGACCTACCCCAGGGGAATGCTGGGAGGTTGAATAGCAGGAATTTTTTCTCTTTACCTGGCCTTTGCTGTTTGTCCAGAGACTTAAGAGCTCACCAGGAAAAAGTTGCGGGGGAGGGGGGGGGGAGAAATCTTCTGGAATGGCCGGAGCGTTCTCCGGAGCCTCCATAGCTGTGGTTCCACACAGCCGCTACCCTTTCCGACTCTCTAGGGCTGGGACTGGGGAGACAGGTCATCCCCTTATCTGAAGCCCAGGCTCCTGGGCTATTTGCTAATTTTGGTTGGAATTCTGGTATTAAGTAAAAACATCAGGGGAATCCTGGCAATGACTCAGACAAAATGAGAATTAAGAAAACAGAAGAGTCCCCAAGTCTTCCCAAGCGGTCTAAGCCAGCGGCAGCCCAAGCCTGGAAACCTCTGGAGAGCACCCTTTGGCAGCAGGCAGTCCACACCACCTGCCTTGAACTTGGGAGGCTTCCTCTCCTGTGGTTCATGTTAGAAATGCTAACTGATGCATGCAACAGGCTCTAGATGTTTCCATCTGAAAGGAAAAACCTCTTACTCAATAGGTCAAATACAAACTTTGCCCAGACTCCACGCACATCTGAGTTTCCAGCACCATCACATGCCCGGAGAGCAGAAATGGGCTGCTGCACAGGTCTCTGGCTCTGTAATCCAGACACCGAAGGCTCCCTAGCGCTGAGTCTTTCTTTCTAATTCTGGTGCTGCTTCCTGAGTTCAAAACTCTAGTTCAGAGGATTAAGGACATTCAAGATCTTCCTGTCTACCCCTACTCATCCTAAAAACCATCCCACTAGGAAGGAGACTCTTTCTAGATACAAAATGGATCGTTTCCCCTTCCTACATTCTCTGGAGGGAACAGTTGGAAACCAAAGCGTTTCTAGCCTTAGGGGTCTGGTGACTGAGTGAGGAAGGAAAGCTTCAAGAAGCCCTAATGATGGATATCTGCCTCCTTCCTTAGGCAATTAGAGTTCACAGTAGGCCTGTGAGTTATGGTGCAACCCCACTAAAAAAACACATTACACTAACAGCCCCCAAGTCCATCATGACTATGGAGCAATGGCTGGGAGACAGTGGCCAAACCAGAGTCTACTAACCTCATTTCGTGGGGGATGTTTGGTGCTACCAAGAAAGTCCTCCTGAGGCAACCAAACTTGTGTACAATTACTTCTCCTGATGGATGCTCCCTAAACTCTGTAGCCAGCCTCTGTCCTGACCCAGAGGCAGCAGCCCAGCCTCCCAGACTTTGCACCCCAACACTTTGAGGTGGCTCTTTTTCTTCTTGTGGTCTGGTAAGGTTGTTAAAAGTCCCTAACGAGTCAAAAAAATAGTATTTGGTAAAAGTTATTGAAATCCTAAAAAGGTGTTAAAATTGGCACCCTGGGAAAGTGTGGAATTTAAGACAAGAAAGAGTGAAATCTATACAGTCTTAGGCATTTTATAGCCAGTTTTGGCACAAGGGTATTAAACAGCTTTGGGATGAATCATGGTGATTTTGTTTATATGTTTAACATATTTTAAGTCTTCAAGTGAAACTGATATTTATGAATTTAATTAAATGCTTGGAGGTGTTTAATTTGCAATAAATGTTAAATATTTGTGAAAATTCAATTTAATGAATATATGACATTTTAAATACATTTTTAATAGATTCCTCTTTCCTTTTTTTTTTTTTTTTTTCATTTCTTTATGTAGCCCAGGCTGGCTATGAACTTCTGATCTTTCTCCCTAAGTACCCTGAGTGTTGGGATTATAGTCATATGCCACCAGGCTTGGCATGGGTTATATTTTAGAACAGTTTTAAGAGCATCTATGTGGTTGCACACATCTATAGTCCCAGCACACAGAGAGAGACGCTGCAAGTTCAAAGCCAGCATGGGCCATGCACAGAGTTTCAGGCCAGCCAGGCTTATGGACTGAGAACAAATAAAACAGCACAAATAAAAAATTCCGAACAAGTAAGTAGAGCAGTTTTGGGTTTATAACAAAATTAAGCAGAAAGTAGGGGAGTTGCTATAACTGACCCTACCCTCATATGCTCATGATCTCTTCCACAATTATCAGTCACAGTGGTACCAAGGCTCAAGCATCCTTATCCCCTACAGTCTATAGTTCACACAGAGTTGAACTCTTTGAGTATATGCTGTGGGTTTAGACAAATGCATGATGACATGTGTCTGACACAAAATTATTTCTGTGGCCTAAAAACACTGTTCAGAAAGCTCCCCCTTTGCACCACTTCTCCCTGCTAGCCCCTGGTCTTTTTTTTTTTTTTTTTGCTATACTTATTTTGCTTTTCCCAGAATGTCACACATAGCTGCACCCTTTAGCATGAAGCTTTTTCAAGTTGGATTCTTTCTCTTAGGAATATGCATGTATGTTTCCTCCATGTTATTTTAGCTACATTTCTATTGCTATGATAAGATTCCATGACCTATAAAAGAAAACATTTATTTGGGGCTTATGGTTCCAGAGGGTTAGAGTTCATGACCCCATGATGGGGAGCATGGGAGCAGGCAGGGGGGCCTGGAGCTGGGGCAGTACAAGAGATCTCATATCTTGATCCACAAGTATCAGGCAAAGAGAACTATGTGGTGATTTATTACATACTTAATAAGACCTAAAATATTCAAGAGATTTACTCATAATCAAAACCTAGGCGGACAGCTCAGGAATTTCTTAATCCTCAAATACAAAGACAAATAGCTAAGATTCAATAACACACACTTTTAATCCCAACACAGGGAAAGCCAGGAGTGGTGACCTGCACCCTTAATCCTATAACTCCAAAAACAAAACTTCCTCTGTTTCTGTGAGTTCAAGGCTGGCTACAAAATAAAATAATTCACACCTTTAATCCTAACCTGGATGGGATACAGCTGACAAAAGAAAAAAAATATTTAAGGCCTCTTAGGAACCCAGCAGAGACAAAAACAACCCAAAAAAGTGACCAGGAGCGAGGCTGAAAAAGTTACAAGATAGCTGGGTGAGAATTGACTGTAATATTTCCTCTCTCTGATATTTCAGGTTTTATTAAATATGTAACATATCACAGAACTACCTGGGAGGCTTTTGAAACCTCAAACCCCACCCCTAGTGACAAACCTCCTCTAACAAGGCCACACCTCTTAATCCTCCTTCTCAAACTGTTCCACCAACTGGGACACAAGCATCCAAACATCTGTGCTTATGGGGGCCATCCTTATTCTGACCACCATATATGTCTTTTCATAGCTTCATGGTTCATTTCTCTTTGGCAGTGGATGATATATCATAGTGTGGCTGTTTACCTAAAGGGCATGACGGTTGTTAAGTTTTGGCAGTTCTGCATAAATCTGTACAAATGGCTATAAGCATCTTTTGTCATTTAAGACATTTCACATCTATAAAAGGTTGTCAGTTCATTTGGGTGAAATTGAGGAGCATGCCTGCTGGGTCCTTTGTACAAATATATTTAGTTTTGCAAGATCTTTGAGCAGCATTCCAAAATGGCTGTATCATTTGGCATTCCTCACGTAATGAGCATGAGTTCCTATTGTCCCACACCCTTCTAGCCACTGGGGGGTTTGGATTCTAACCAGTTGAAGTTCTTGGAGTAAAAATTTCTTATTAGCTATGTGCATTAATACTTACAGGAAGATTGATTGTCAAAAGATTAAACCAGGTACAAATGATAATTAGGAGTTAGATGTGCTTGTGTATATCCTAGCATGCTCAAGGCAGAGAATTGCTAAATGTTTGAGGCCAGTTTGGTCTACATAGCAAGCTCCAGGCTAGGCTACATTGTGAGACTGTCTCAAAAGCAAAATACAAAACAACCCCTAAACTCCCAACATACACACACACACACACACACACACACACACACACACACACACACACACACACGTTCATGGAGGAAAGAAGTCTATGCATGTATGTAAAAGCCATCTCAAGGGTTATTTCTCAGGAGCTGTCCATCTTGGATTTTGAGGCAGGTTTTTCTCCTGGGGTTCACTCATCAGGCTAAGTGGCTGGCCAGCGAACTCCAGGGATCACCAGTCTCTGCCTCCCTAGTAATTGAATTAAAAACTTGAACTGCCACACTTAATTTTTTTCATGCTCTCACAGCCAGCACCTTACCATGGAGCTGCCTTCTGAGCCCCTAGCATAAAGGGGTTTGGATGAGTATGTCAAGGGCTGAGATACTTATGTTTGGAGAGAGTGGGTTCAAAGCAGAAGCCCAAAGCCAAGATGATGGAAATGACTTAGGGAAGAGATGAGGGTTTAGTGCTGTGAGATCAGAGGTGGTGACATCACAAATCAGAAGTTAGGTAAGAGCTGCTGAGCTTCTGTGGTGAGCTGAGGTGACTAGCTCTCAAGAGAGGACCTGATGCCAAAGTCAGGGGCTCCCTACTGTCCAGTGTATACTGGAACCTGAAGCCTTGCTCCATATGGCAAAGCTCTGGAGGAATCATTTCTACTGGGGAGGGAGGTGCAGTGTGCACCGGTCCCTAGGTGTCAACACACCAGGCTGAATGAAGCCTCAGCCATTAGCTGTACCTGCTGTTGCCTCCAGCTGCAGCTGCTTTTTACCTTGTCAGCAGGAATGAGAAGCGGAAACTGGAGGGATCATTTTTGGGGTAGCCGTGAGAACAGATGTTACCTGGTTCGTTCTTTCACAAACTGATGCTGGACCAGGGCCTTTAGACCTGTCCCTCCACTCTCAGTGCCTTGGATGAGGGCACATAAAGAGACTAAAGTGGGGTGATTAGATGAGTAGGTCCCCAGGAGCATCCTAAGACAGCAGCAGCAGTAGGGGTTCTCCTGCAGGAGAAAGAGAGTGAGATGGAGCTGATGGAGAATATTATGAGATGCTGTTTCTAACTCACATAGTGCCCATTCCAAATCCTGTTTCCTTAGAATTTAGTGCCAGATAAACTTTCTTACTGACAATGACTTGAAAATACACAACTCAGTCTCGATAACAGTGTTGTAGGACATTGCCCCCAACTCTAGCAGGAAAGTGCTTTGTGATGAAAAAAAATCTGAGCTGCCTTGTTCATCTAGATCAGCAGCGCTCAGCCTCCCAAAGATAATATAATGCTACACCCCTTTAATATAGCCCTTCATGTTGTAGTGACTCCAACCATAAAACTTTCGTTGCTACCTTTTAACTGTAATTTTGATACTGTTATGAATTATACCATTAACATCAGTGTTTTCCAATGGGCTTTGGCAACCCCTGTGAAAAGGTCATTCAAATCCTGAAGGGGTCATGACCTACAAGTTGAGAACCAATGATCTAGACTTTAGATTCCAGAAGCAGCTTTCTGGGTCAAGACTGGCATTATCAGAGGACTCACTTACCTCTCAGGTTTTAGACTTTCCTAGTTTGGCCAAGATTTCGGTTCCTGGAAAGCTCAGAGCCTGTTTTCAGAGCCTCTGGTACCCATTGTTGAATGACCAAGGCTTTCCTGGGAACCACTTCTCTGTGGCTGACTAGGTAGCAGCCAGGCGCGCCTGCCAGGATAGACCTGACCATGTGGAACCTCTTAGTGGTGCAGGCCAGGGCTGAGAGCAACCGTGGTTTACGAGGATCATGCTGGGCTTCCTGTTACCCCGTGTTCTGGCTGGAGAAACCCATGCACCACACAGTTTCTCATGACTTCTTCCCATTTCTACTGAAGAATGAAGTAGATCTAAAAAACGGGCCACAGTCCCCTCGCTATGCAGACTAGTTTGGTTCCAAACTTGTGGTGATCCTCCTGCCTCAGCCTTCCACGTGCTGGTGATTACAGACATGCGCTACCATACCCAGCTGTGGAATCATCATTAAGATCATCTCCCAGGGCTGGAGAGATGGCTCAGAGATTAAAAACACTGACTGTTCTTCCAGAGGACCTGAGTTCAATTCCCAGCAACCACATGGTGGCCCACAACCATCTATAATGAGATCTGGCATCCTCTTCTGTACACTGTATACATAATAAATAAATAAGTAAAAAAAAAAAAAAAGATAATCTTCCACATGGGGAAATGAGGCTCCGATTTAGGCAGCTGGTGACAGAGCTCATAAGTGATAGTGTTGAATTTTAAACACACATCTCTCAGAGTTCACATGTGCTCCTGCCTTCCTGTGATTATGAAGAGCGATTTTTCAGTCGACTGTAAAACCCAAAGTCAAACTTGGACTGTCTATGGACAAGAGACAGATACTATAGAATTGTTCCTTACTGAAGGTA
The DNA here is from genome assembly GCA_004025045.1 of Sigmodon hispidus. Lineage (NCBI taxonomy): Eukaryota > Metazoa > Chordata > Mammalia > Rodentia > Cricetidae > Sigmodon > Sigmodon hispidus. The sequence goes on from PVIH01003877.1 coordinate 84,171, forward strand.
GGAAATGCCATTCCTAGAAAATTTCTACCCCTCTGTTATCCAGAGGATAAACTCAGGGTAACATATACCAGCTACTGGCAGGCTGGCTTCAATTTGCTTCCCTTATATTTTGCCTGTCTTTCTCTCTGCAATCTGTGTTTCTCTGCACCCGCTGTAGCTGCTAAGTATTATATTGACTCTTTGGAAGTTCTTACTATTGGTCTGTCTTAAGGTTACTGTTACAGTGATGAAACACATGACCAAAGACAACTTGAAGAAAAAAGTTTTTATTTTACTTACAGTTCTATGTAACAGTTCATCATCAAAAGCAGTGAGGGCAGAAACCTGGAGACAGGAGCTGATGCAGAGACATGTTGTTTTTGGCTTGTTCATCAGGGCTTGCTCTGCCTGTTTTCTTATAGAATCCAGGACTACCAGCCTAGGAACAGCACCATCCACAAAGGGCTGGGCTCTCCTGTAATATCACGAATGAGACTCAGAGCCAAATATTGGGGAAAGGCTGAAATATCAGAGAGAGGAAGCACCACAGTCAATTCTCACTCAGCTGTCTTGCAAATTCCTCAGCCTCGCTCCTGGTCACTTCTGTTGGTCGCTTCTGTCTGCCTGGTTTCTACAGCCCTTATATACCCTATCCCATCCAGAATAGGATTAAAGGTGTGTAGACTTGAACTCATGGAAACAGGGAATGAGAAGAAGTTCTGTCTGTGAAGTTATGGGATCAAGGGTGTTGGTCCCCACTCCAGCTTTCCCTGTGCTGGGACTAAAGGTGTGTGTGACTGACTCAGCTGTTTATCCTTGTATTCAAGGATCAAGGATTTCCTGAGCTGTGTGCCTAGGATTTGACTGGGTGGTTGGTCTCTCTGATATCCCAGGATTTATTAAATATTTAATATATATCCACACTCTCCCTTATCAATTACTAATTAAGAAAATGCCCCACAGCCAGATCTTAGGGAGTCATTTTCTTAATCGAGGTTTCCTCCTCTCAAAAACTGAGGATTCGCTCTCTCAGATGACTCTAGTGTGTGTCAAGGTGACATGTCCAGCACAGGACCCAAGTCAACAACCCATTGGCTGGTTCATGCATCTCAACCTGATAATAGTCTTTGCTACTTAGAATACATTTCCTGCCTTGATCACATTTCTCGTCATTCTAATCAGCATTCTTCCTGGTCCAAATCTTACTCTCAAGTTTCAGCTAGAATCATGCTGCCTTCTCCAAGAAGCCAACTGGATACAACATTTTCTGAATCCCATACTGCTTCATCTGTATTTCTTGACAGCCTCTCCTAGCCATCTTGGCTATGTACATGTGCAATCTCAAGCTTCTGTTGGATCAGGGAGCTACGCCTAACATTTGTTTACCTGGAAAGGGTGATAAGGATACATCTCTCCTGCTTGAGTGGGGAGGGGCCCTCTCTGAGTTGGAGTAAGTGGACCCATAAAAAGAGGATGGCCAACAGATGAACCAGGGACAGGGCCCTCTTCCTGTCACTTGGCCACAGAGAAATGTCTCTCTAATATGGCTTGATCAGCAGAGACAAGAGTCATAACTTCGGTCATTGCCTTGGAAAAGGTCTGGGGATGAGATTTGCTGGCCAGCGCGAGTCAGAAGGCAGATGCCTTTGCCTTTCAGCTGATTTCATTCTGGAAAGGGTCCCTTGGCAGCCCTCTCCTCCAAGGCTTGATTAAAGTGGAAAGGATTAATGGATTTTTACTCTTTCCAGACGCTGGAAACCTACATGTACTGAGTCTGCTTCCTCTCCAGAAAACGTTATTATAGAAGACTGCATGGCTGGAGCAGCTGAGCAGAAACCACAGAGCCACGGCTTCTGCTTCGTATCTCCTGGTTTGAAAATGTGTTCAGAAAATGGAGAAAGGCGGGATTTTGAGGGGTTGACAGTCCCCATTTCTTTGTGGGCCACGGCCCAGCACATACTCTAAGCTGAGCTCAAGGGAGTTAGTGAGCTGAAGAAATGAGGCAAAAAGGCTCAGGACTCAGGTCTTCTGGGCTTTCTCCACAGGCCTGTGAGCTGGGGCAGCAGGGTCTCCTGCTCACTTTGCAACTTCACCACTTCTGCTGGGGCCAAGGCAGAAAGCAGGATGCTGCAGGCATGCTTCTGAAAGCAACCGCTGTGTGTGTGCGCAAAATACACCCTCCCTCCCCACACCAACAAAATACTTCAGAGACTTATACAGAGCTGCATACGTGTGAAGAATTAATGTTATTGATTCACTGATTGAATGCTTGGGAAAAAGGAGGCAGTGTGGATGCTACTAGGTTCAGGAATTAAAGTTCCTAATTGACAAATAAAACAATAGTGGTCAGATAGACAGACCAGAATGGAAGCCAACAAGTGTAAAAGCATGTGGGGACACAGGGGAGACAAAATGTTGAGGGCTAGGTGTTGAGGAGGTCCCAGAGGACTCTTACGGGACAGAAGTCATTCTGGGGAAAATAGATAGCATGGGTGGTATTCCACATCAGATGATCCCAGGCTGAGGCTCAGACTCAGAGAGCCCAGGGCACATTCGAAGACCTCTGACTGTTGTAGACCGTGGACAGGAAGTGCAGGTTGAGAGGCTGAGACATCAGAGATTCAGAATGGGACAGAATCAAAGCATGGAGGGTCCCCTGCTTTCTTTCTCTTTCATTTCTTTCTTTCTTTTTGATTGAAACACAATTTTATTTTCTTTTACTGCTATAATCAGAATTATACATTTTAGACAGGGGGTGACCTGAGAATCTTACCAGAATTAGGAACCCAAACCCAGTAGGGAAAGTGAAGAGCATCACTTGGAAAAGAATTTGGGCTAAAACCATAATTTTTTCATTTTAATGTGGTCAATATCCAAATGCTATATATTTTCAGTACTCCTAACATCCTAGTTAGTCTGTAAAAAAACTTAACTTGCCGCTAGTTAACTCTGAGTTAGTCATCAAACTGGTCCCCATTGCCTGCAATGGTCTTAACATCAGATGCCCTTACAAGGAAACGCATTGAACTATGCACAGAACAAAATTCTCATATGTCAGGCATTGCTCCAGAGAATTATTTTTTCAAGACAGGGTTTCTCTGTATATTCTTGGCTGACCTCGATCTTGCTCTGTAAATCAGGCTGACCTCAAACTTAGATATCTGCCTGCCTCTGCTTCCCAAGAACTGGGATCAAAGGCAAGTGCCACCACCACCCAGCTCCATGGAGGCCTCTAAATCATGCCAGTTGCTCGGAGTGTGCTCTGGGAATGAGAACATGCTCCTGGAATATTTTAAAGCAGGTGATTGACAGGAACAGGTTTGGGGTGCAGACATGAACACCATGACTACAATGCCTGATGTGGAAACCATGTTCATTCCCTAGCCTCCAAGACAACTGGGTGAGAAGGATGCTTTTCATTGGCACAGAAGGGTACAAGCAAATATGGAGCCCACATTGGGGGAGCATCATGAAGGGTGCCTGTGGTGTCAGGAGGAGATGGAATGGAAATGTATTAAGAAGCTGATAAATGGACTTACGGAAGTAAAAGGCTGGGTGGCTGCTGTACATGGGCAGGAGCGTGGATTGGTTGCCATCTTCAGAACTAAGGATGTAGGATAATGATCAGCCTGGAGAGAGAGATGGAGAATTCTGTTCTGGGTGTTCTGAATGTCCATTCAGTGGAACGGCACTTCAGCACCCCACTCCTTACACACATATACGCACTAATAACTTACTTCATTGCAATTTGTTTTGTTGGAGAAGGTTGGGGACACAACTGGGAAATATGCAAGAGAATTAAAATTCCTTCTAATTCTGTCCCTTAGAGATAGCCCATAAATGTGTTTGTGAATGTTCTCCCCATTTTAAAAATGCAAATGTAATTTTTAAAACAATAAGAATAAAGTCTAATTCTTTGTAAAGCTTCCATTGCTTGGCTAGACCCCAGCTCAGTACAGACAGAATAGAATCTCTGGGGTCCGGAGACCAGGAATCAGTGTGTTTTAAAATTTCCTTGTGGTTCTGAGAACCAGTGCCATAGAGATGGGGCAGGGCCTGGAAGGGAGCACGTACAGCCCGTGTGGGTTCCACACTATCTAGAAGGCCTCAGAAGGAACGCAGATGTGTAGCAACAAACAAGCCAAGGAACGTGGGCATTTTAGTCTTCTAACCAAAAAGTTAGACTGAGTTGTGATGGAGGGACTGAGGACAGTGTGAATTCAAAGCTTCTGCTGGTCCACTCAGTCAGCTTTGATGACTTGTGGTGAGAACGGTCCCCCACCCCCAGGTTTCACACAGTTACCAGAACACCCATGGACTCTGGCTTCCTCAGCGGCCATTGGTCTTGATGTAGTCAATCTCTTAGCAAAGTCAATGTTAGGTATTTCTAACGGCGAGACTTTAGAGTCTTGAAACTGGCATTCACCTTTGCAAGAAAGGTGAAGAGGTAAGAGTGTTTCTGATACACACCAGAGCCCCGAGTCCAGGAACTGTAAACACATACAGGCTGCCAAGTCCTGCTCCAAATATATTCCAATGAGCTCATGCTTTCATATGCAGTGGAATAAAAAATAAAAAGTTTTATTTTTCTTTTCATTTTGGATGACAGCATCAGCCGATCTTATGGGAGTGCTGAAGTCTCAGTCGAATTAGAGCAACAGCCGGTGCTTCAGCCCGTCAAAATCACCCCGCAGGCACATTAAAAACACCGCCCAGCAATTACCCTGTCAGTTCCACTGGACCTTCTGATGAGTTCCCGACTCTCTGCAGCCAGTTCCCAGCCCCTGGGAAAAGTCTCCAATCACGGATCTTCCGAGGAGAAGCCACAGAGGCTGGAGGGAGCCGCACATATTTGGAGGTGATTAACATTTTGGTTTTGGCCTCCTTATGTGTACACGAGAGCTTCATCTGTTACTCGTTTTCTCTTTGGCTAGAGAGACCGCATCCAGCGTCCTGAAGGAGAAGGCTGGAATTTTTCAGAAAGGCTTTTTAGGTGGAGCCCAGTGAAAGGCACATGCTGCGGCTCTCCTTTAATGGACACACAGAATGAAAGCTAGGGCTTGTCTCTGCTCCCTGGGCCATGGAGGCTGTGCCTTCCTCTGCCCTGCGCTGAGTAAAGGCTTGATCGATCCTAAGGGTCACCCTTTCGGTGACCCCTGGGGTGATGGAAAAGTCCAGCACTCCATCTCCTCTGCTCCTGGCCTCTGCCCTGCGTGTACATAAATCAACCAGCAGGATAGCTCGGAAATATGACGAATACCTTGGCTGGCTCCAGCTTAAAAAGACTGGAGGACAGAGGTTCTAAAGTAACCAGCCTGGCTAGAAACGCAGCCAGAATTTAGTGTTCCCGGAGCTGCAGCCAGCTGCTTGGCTGGGAGCTGCCGGGGGAGTCTTCCCTGGGGGCAGCCTGGGCTCTCCACAGGCAGCCGGAGGAAAAAGCTGTAGTGTCTGTCAGAAACATTATTCACAAAAGTTTGGACTCTCTAAGTCCTTGCTGAGAGCTGGAGAAAGATGGGGGCGGGGGAGGGGACTTCTCCCGGGGCCGGCCTGGGGCTTGGGTTCCGTTTCTTTATGGAGATCTCTAAGAGACTGATGTGCAATGGTTGTGTGCATAGGGTCTGGTACTGAGAGGCCGTTCTGAGCTGAGCACTGTTAAAGTTTATATGCCGACTGCAGGCCCGGGGGCTCAGTGCAGAAGTCAGTGACTGTTGACAAGACTCTGGGGCTCTGCTGTTTGCTTCAGAAACACCAGGTTCCTCCCTGCCCACCGCCAGCATAGTTCAGCCTACTGGCTTGTTTTGCCTTTGTCTTTCTGCTGCTGTCTCAATGCAATTTATTTTGTCTTGATGCTCTTGCTTTGATTACTTTTATTTTATTTGGAGGAGTGTACCTGTCTAGTTGAAGCTGGCCTTGATCTCTGACTCCCATTTAAACTCCCTGAGTGGAGAATGACAGGTACTACACAGCTCGTTTTGTTTCTGAGACTCATGAAGAGATCATCCCAATTGCCACAGACCAGAGACCCTAGGAGGCTATGTGCACAGTGGGGCCACCGAGGCTTGAGCATGGCTGTGAAGACTGAGCCTCTTCAGCAGTAGGAATTGCTTCCTTGGAAATCGTTAATCACGTTCAACTACTCACTCTCCTTCCAAGACTTCCTCCTCAACACTTAAAAGCACTGTTTCCTGAAGCTTTTTTTTTCTTGACGGGCAGAAGCTCTGAGAGGCTCTCACTGAAAGAACATGGATCATTACCCTGTCTCCCTCTCTGTCCCCCCATGCCCTGTCTTGACCACAGTGTCAATCTTCCAAGCTGGCTGCCAAAGCAATTAGTTTTCCTCAGGGCAGGGCAGATCACCACGGCAGGCAGGCCTGTGTCCAGGGGCTTCCTGTCACTACGGATACACTAATGCAAATCTATTTTTCATTAGAAGAAAATAACACTCCCGAGTGACATCAGCTGCCCAGGGCTCTTTGAGGGTAAGTACTTTCCATTCAAAGCTGAGCACATGACAGCTGGTGACTTTTAGTGGAAAGTAGAATCTGCTGGGCTGAAATCCTAGCAACCCACTTGAGAATTTGTTTTTAATTTTCCTTTTTTTTGGAGGGCGGCAATGGTTCGGAGTCCAGCAGAGCAGATGAGGGATGGAAAGGTCTGGTCTTGTGTCTAATTGTGGCCTGAAAGGACCCTGTACAGTTGTCAGTCAAACTGTGTCCCAGCGTGGAGGGACTTGACTCCTTTACTCCTTGCTAGAAACTCAGATAAGGCTGCCTAAGAATTCCTCATCCTGCCATTTGGGCTCTATCTCCACAGAGTTGTACTGAAAACTGCTCACCTTTCCCCCACTTAGCAGAGAATCTTAGGAAGGAAGCCAGAGTGCACATGACCCATCAAGGTCAATGCTGAAGCCCACATGGTATAGGAAGTAAGGCTTTGGTTTAGATGAAGTCACACCAATGAGGACCCTCCATGGAGCCAGTTAGTGTCCTTATTGGAAAAAAGAAGTGTCTAGAACTCTCTATCCCTGTTCTGTGAAGACACAGAAGATGATTGCCTACAAGCCAAGAAAGAGGCACTTAGCAGGACACAATCTGCAAGACTTTGCATTCTCAGGACCATGAGAACTCCCTTTGATACTTAAGCAACCCAGCCTCTGGTGGTTTTTTTTTTTTTAAACTTTATTTATTTATTATTTATTTATTTATTTGCCTGGAACTGGAACTACAGACAGTTGTTAGCTGCCATGTGGGTGCTGGGAATCGAACCCGGGTCCTCTGGAAGAGCAGACGGTGCTCTTAACCGCTGAGCCATCTCTCCAGCCCCGCCTCTGGTGTTTTGTATTAGCATCTTCAGCTGATTAAGTCCATAGTAAAGTAAGGTAGGGGTGGGGGCTCTTTATCAAAAGTGCTAGGGAATGAGGTACCTATTGTTTGTTTTGTGCAAGAGACACACACTCACACTATCAAGGCCACACAAGGGTTTATTTAAGAAAGTTCCCAGGCAGGTACAGAGGCAGAGAAACAGGACAAGAGGAGAGAGCGACCAAAACATGGTGTCTCTTTTTAAGAGAAGGGGTGTACATGGGTTTACATAGTCACATTTAGGGGCGTGCCTCCGTACGAAGTGCATCCCACCAGAGCCATGTTGGCTCAACCACGTGGAGTGCCAGGAACACTTACACCTATTGATTCCCATCGTGTGGGCCAAGCTCAGTTGCATTCTATCTCACACCAAGAGGAACTGAATTTCTTTTTTCCTTTCAGACTTTTCTGAAAGGAATCTAACATTTGTTGCCTGAATGGGCAATTGCCAGCACCTCCAGCATTTGGGGACAAGGTGGAAAGGGGGTCTGGCTTTGGAGGGAGGGCTGCAAGAGTCTTCACAATATAATTGAGATTCACCCCCTGCAGACACACTGTACTTCTGTGGAGGTTTTGGGAGTACATTGCTGAAGATTTCATGAAGATTAGATGGTACCAAGTTTACTGGGAGATAAAGACACATGACATAGAGATGAGGTGTGAGATATATACGTCATGTGCCCTGGCAAGAGTTAAAATGGATAGGCATGGAAGACCCCGTGCCGACCTTAGCAAGAGGTGAAGGGTAAGAATCTGGCTGGTGGTGACCTGAATCTTTTCTCTGATTCCTGCTTACCAAGCACTTTCCTAATGTGAATCTACTGTCTCTGGAATACACTGGAAAAAAAGTCCAAGATAGTAGTTTTGGAAAGACATGCCCCTACTGTCCACTGCATTTTTGTTTCCCTGGTGCCCTGCTCTGTGAGTTTGGTTAGCCAAGGATCCTTACAGCCTTGTAAGGGTTAGGGTTGCATGGGGTTTCTGAAATCTGACTGTTAGTTAACAACTCCAGGCAAGCGCCAGCCTAGATGCCCTTTGAGACTTGCTTGATCTGGCAGCACTAGCCAGGGGACATCAGTTCTACAAACCCCTCTCCACAGTTGCCACGGTTCCCACTGCTGAGAAATGACTGCGCATGTTCAGTCTTTCTCATACATTGGCTTTTCTTCCCTCTGAAGGTGAGCTTTGCTTCAGGGCACTCTCTCCCTTCTAAACATTAATTGAGCAGTATATTGGCCACAAGGGTACTCAGTGAACGCTCAGCATTGTGAGCAACTATATCTGCGATGGTTAAAAAGTGCCAATAAAATTGATTTACCTTCCTAACTTTACAAAGTTAAAACAAGCTGTTTGTTGTGTGGTGTTGTGTGAACTTCGGGCTCTCCATCCCATAATACTTTCTTTACCCGACAAACACAAAATACCACTTGCCACACCTTCCTGTGCTCTGACCTTTTGTTTTTAATTTAGCTGTCCCCTACTCACACTAAATATAGTGCTGTTCCAGGATGATTGGAGCTTTTCAGTGCTTAAATTAATTCCCCATTACAGAGCTAAAGGTAAATATTCTAGCCAGTCACCACATGGAATCACACACCTTTAGTCATACTGTGAAGAAAAAAAAAAGTGCTGATCTTGGACGTCCATGTAAGAGCAGCAGACTTACCATGAGGATGTAGGAGGTGTGTGCTGGAAACAGCATTCAGCCAAGTGCCGCTTTCCATCAAAGTGCTAGCTAATGCATGCATTTGGGCAAGGTTCTTCAGCCAAGACTATTTTCTCATAAGGATGCGGACAGACATTCCTCTTTTATGGGATGGGTGTGAGGATTGAATGTTACAGCATATGTCAAAATGCACAGCTGTCTGGCACATGTGGAAATAGTGAAGTTTCTGCTCCCTGTGTCCAGGGAGTGATGGAACGCTGTGGGAAGGTTTGTTTTGTGTTCCCAGTTATCAGTTCCTACTGAAGCGATCCAGTGGTACCCCACATGCCCATCTGGGCCTCTGTGACAGCATGGATGCAGGACACCCAAGTATGGATGCGGCAGGAGAGGAGTCTGTGACAGCAGCTATAATGTTAAAGAACCACGAGTCTCACTTTGCAGTCAGAAGGAGGCAGATTCTGGCCATTCTGTGTGTCCCCTGAGAAGGATCCCATTTCATACTTGCTGGGTTTCTCCTTCAGCTGTTTGTCGGGGCACAGTAGCCACATTTAATCAAGGCAGGTCCTCCTAATCTAATGCTGACAGCTCTGTGGGTGTCACTTCCTGTTGACACAGAAGCAGACTTCACAGGCTGGTGGCTGCCATCTCCTGTGGGGCTGCGGCACCAGGCCCTGCGCCACTGTCCACACGTTATCTTATTCTACTCCAGGTCACCTCTGCAAGGGCGAACTGTTTTGCTCTGTGCATTCTAAAGATGAGGAAACAGGCTAGTGAGGTGAAGGATGGAGACTGGAAAAGCTGAGTGACATGGATGATAAATGTGGGACTATGGGTGTATGGGGGTGGGATTGAGCCAGTCTTTCTCATGAAAGGGCATTGTGTAATCAGCAAGGGCCGGGGTGTCCTGCCAACAGACAGATGGGCTAATGAGCCTGGGCATGTGGGTCAGAGATACATTCTCCCTTCAAAATGCCTTCTATAAATTTTCAGATTAGGGGCTCAAGAGAAACGTTGGGGCAGACTGTTCTTGTGGTTAGTAGATTTATTAGGGGAGATCTCAATGTCACAGAAGGCAGTATGGCAAAGGTTCTGAAGAGTGTGGGCCTCCAAAACAAAGCAGAGATCTCTATAGTAAGAAGTTTCTAGCCTAGCCTAACCCCAAAATTCTGATCTGCAGTCCCTTAGTCCCAAAGAAACATACGAAGTCTTACATTAATGACATGTTATTTGACCTATGGCTCAGCATATTACTTGCTAACACTTACTCTGAGACTAACTATGATTAGCCAAGTGGCTTAGTACCTTTTCTCAGAGCAGCATTCATGTCTTCTTCCTCTGCATCTGCCTGGCATCTCTGCTCTGCTCTTCCTCTTCCCAGAGTTTTCTTAGTCTGGTAGCCCTGCCCACACTTCCTGTCTGCCTCCTGGCCAATCAGCATTTTATTAAACCAGTAGGTGGGACCATGTAGTTGATGCCCATATTGAGTACTTGTAATCAGGTTGCCTCTGATTCTCGGTGCCGTAGGGAGAAGGAAGAAAGATCCTTCATGTGTGGCTGGCTCATAGACTATGCTGCCTGAGCCTCAGTTGCTTAGGGAGCTGAGCGCCTGTCCTTTGAGGGAGTGAGGGTTACAGACTTACAGAAAGCCACAGTAGGGGGTCCACAGTTTCCTTTACAACAGCTGTGAGGGGAGAGAAAAGACCTCACAGAAGAGGCCCTCGCTGAGAAGTTTCTAGCGCCAATCTTGACACCTGTTGTCTTTCCCTTTACTGACCTCGTGTAAGGACAGGCCAGTTCTCTGTCCCTGGAACCACAGCCACTGTCAGCCTGTTCTCCAGCACCCTCTTAAGTCCTGGCTGCTGAAGTCTTGAGCAATTTGGCTCTAATCCCTTTCCTAATTTCACCCTCCACCATCAGTGCTGACCCTTTCCAACCTCAACTGCACCCTTCTACGTCCTGAAATCCATTCTCCTGTGGTCCTTAATCTTGCCCACCAGCTTCAAATGTTCCCCTCTTCCTTCCAAGCTTTCCGGTCTCTTTAAGCCACACCATTTGGCCTGAGTAAGTATGCTTAACCTTCCTTGTCCAATATGGGTAGCAGCGCATTTGGGCACTTGGGACTGTTTGTGCTCCGCTGGCTATGAGTTGCATAGGTGGTGACTTTGTCAAATGCCAGGGACCATTTGCAGTATGGTTTGAGGCCCACAGGGAGGCAGTGGCCCAGCACAGACAGAAAAACAGTTACTTAGACATGTTGACAGCACACACATTGGCTTTCTGTTAGAAAGCATCATTAGCAACATCTGGGTTGTCCCTTCAGTTATGTAATTCATCACAAGGACTTTTGAACTACTACCTCTGGTATTGAAACTCCAAGTGGGGACTTTGAAAGATTCTCTGGGGGAGAGAGACTAGGGCTTGCTTGAATCCCGGCTTTACCTGTTTTCTGGGAGGCTAGAGGCTGCCCTTTCTGACTTATCCTCAAGGTTGGGACCCACAGTCCCACAGGCATGTAACTTGCTCACTCCTTCATCTGACCTCAACCCATCTTGTTCAGCTGTGCGGCTCGGCTCGGCACCTTTTCTCAGAGCAGCATTTCAGCTTCTTTCCTCTGCATTGTCTCCTGGCATCCACACTGTCTCTCTGGTGGCTCTGTCTCTGGCATCTGTCTCTGCTCTGAGCCGTTCCCAAGTTTTCTTAGCCTGGTAGTCCCGCCCACACCTTCCTGTTTGCCTTTGGCCAATCAGCTTTTATTAAACTCATAGGTGGGACAAATACTTACAACATACCATAATCCCACTACAGAATTTCTTAATGTCTTTGAGTTTTAGAATACCTATTCTTGAATCACAATTAGCAATAACCTCCAAAGGGTCATTGGAGGAATAAATGATATAGTTTGCATAAAATGAGTAAGATTAGAGCCATGGCCTCAATGACTGTAGTGAGTTAAACTGGTTACGTTTCAAAAAATGCACCAGGAACATTGAATGACATCTGAAGAGTCCTAAGGACAGACACAAGGAAGAACTAGAAGTCAGGCTGGAGACCAGCTGCCAAGTCACCTTTTCAGTGGTGAGGTTAAGCTCTCCATGTGGGTACCGGGGAGAAGAGGGATCTGTGCAGCAGAGTGAGAAAAAAGGAGTCCCACAGACAGCCCAGGTTCTGTTCCCATGTGTGCAGCCCACCAGCTGCTGTAAAAACCCAGGCCCGGCATTCATGATAGAGCGTCAGTTTTCTCAGCTGATAATCACGAAATCAATACAGGATCTTGAGTAGTCTTAAAAAGGAGTTAGTTGTGAGATAACCAAAATAACTCCAGCTGTGTCTTCGTCGAGGTGTGTCCTGACATCCAGGAAACCCCCTTTGTGGTTAAACACCTTGAGGCTGTTGATCAATTGATCCCATTCTGTCAAAAATGGGTATTTTGCCGTATGTGACACTAATGAAATGTAGCCTTTTCTGGAGGATAGTGGGAAGAGATGCTCTACAGGTAAATCTAGTCCCCCATGATTTGGGAGGAATAGTTACTCCATGAATATGCTAGTCACCTCATTAAAATTTATCAGAGTATCCTTAAAACCTGCCACAAAGAACCCACTGTTCTGCTGCCCCGCCTATGCAGCAGCGCATGCGCCAACTTCCCTTCGGAGAGCTTGCTTTCTTCTGCTAAATACACATGGCCTTAAACTGTCGGTGCCTCTCAACTGAATTCTTTCCTTTTCAACGACAAGAATCGGGTGGATACACAGGATGAGGTGATGGGTGGTAGCCGCCACCAGATGGGAAAGGTTGCGAATTTTTACCTGCAGCTGCCAAGTACACTTTTTGGCTAACTGAACTCCTGGGTAACACACCATGCCTATATCAGGCAGGTAGACACGCCCACACTCCCTGGGAGCTCGGTCACACCCACTCCCTGGCCGCTGAAGCTGCTTTGCTGGCTCAGGCCCCTGATGCTTGTGAGAGCCTGACTTCGAATTCTCCAGAATCTGCCATTGGATCAGAATTCTCTGCCATTCAGATTTTGGATCAGAATTCAGCGCGTGCGCGCGCTCCTGCATATGTGTGTGTGTGTGTGTGTGTGTGTGCTGTCACACTCTTGCATTCTGTGCGTTCATGAGTGTGCATGTAGAGGCCAAGAGTCAGGGTCACGTGTCTTCATACTCCCGTTTGTCTCTTCCCACACTGGAGTTACAGATCCACACTGTCACTTTCAGCTACTTTATTTTTGAGTGGGTGCTGGGGATTTGAACTCAGGCCCTTATACTTATGCAGCCACTGAGCCATTGTCCCAGCCCCACATCTTGGTTTTATTAGATGTTCCTAAGTGCATACTCTCTAAGAATAAAAGATTCAGGACTTCTTCCTAGATGAACTGTCTAACCAGCAAATGGATAATTAAGATGTTCAGAAGAAGTCCTTGGCAGTGGGTAAGGGGCTGCTTTTCTTAAATCCTGCAGGGAGGCCAGAGGTCACAGTTTTGGACAACACTTACATCAGTCAGCGTAGATGGAAGATCGGCTCAAATGAGGGCTTCATCTATGACTTGAGCAGAATGGCCTCTTTTGGTATCTGCTCGACTGTGGTAACTGTTTACCGACTGTAGTGCCTTGTCCTAGAGAGCTGTGGGAGAGCCACTGCTCGGCCTGTAACAGAGAAGCACTTGAGGGTAAAAGCACAATTATTCTAAGACACATCAAAACAAAAGCGGAGAGAGAAATAATTTGGCTTTAACCATTTGGGCGAAGCTAGGATTTGAACAAGCTGAGCTGTTAACTCATGAAGGAATGAGCAGAGGGGCTGGCTGCTGCCCTAGGGTACCTAGGACTCCACTGACCCCTTAGAGGCAGTATGTCTACTGTCCAGGTGACTCAGGAACCAGTGGACCTGGGCTGGCTTACCAAAGTAAACACAAGGTCTTCTTCTGGCTGGATTGCCTCAGACAGGCTCCAGGGCAGGAGATGGTAGATGGGGCTCCCCAGCTCTGCTCCAGGTAAGCAAGGAGACAGCCTGGCCAGGCTCCTGTTACTTCCCTGTGCAGCTGTCTGGCTTGGGAAACTCTACTCTTGTGTTCTGCGAAGGTCCCATTTCTTCTCCTTTAAACATATTTAACCTTGTTTATTTATGTGTTGTATGTGCACAACCACACAAGTTGTCAGAAGACAAGTTGTGTGAGTCAGTTGTCTCTTTTTGCCATGTGGGTCCCAGGAATCAAATTCAGGTTGTCAGGCTAAAGTGGCAGCCACCTGTACCAGCTGAGACACTCTGTCACCTTTTCATGTGCTTGTTTGTGTGTCTGTCTATGTGTCTATCTGTGTATGTATGTATGTATGTATGTATGTATGTATGTATCTGTGTATGTATGTATGTATCTATCTATCTGTGTATGTATGTATCTATCTGTGTATGTATATATATGTATGTATCTACCTATCTATCATGTGTAGATGTTTTTCTTGCATGTATGTCTGTACAAGTGAATGTCATCTACTCTTCAAGGAGACCAGAATAGAGTATCTGATCTCCTGGGACTGGAGTTACAATTGGTCACCACGTAGTGCTGAGAATTGGGCCACCAACCAGCTCCCAAATCATGACACGGAGACTTGTTATTAGTTATGATGCTCAGCCTTATCTTATGCTTTCTTGCTAGCTCTTATAACATAACCTGTTTCTCTTCATCCATGTTTTGCTCGGGACTTTTTATCTTTCTTTCATTCTGTATGTCATACTTCTCTGCTTACTCTGTCTCTGGCTGGCTGGCGGCTGGCTCACTGGCCCTGGGCATCTCCCCCATCTCTCCCTTGCTCTCACTTCATTACTGGAGCCTAGATTCTTCCTATTACTTAATCTCTCTGCCCACCAGCCCTGCCTATCCCTCTCCTGCCAAGCTATTGGCTGTTCAGCGTTTTATTAGCCGATCAGTTGCCTTAGGCAGGCAAGATAAATGCAACATGTTTACATAATTAAACAAATACAGCATATACAAATGTAAACACTTTTACACAGTAAGAGTATTATTTCACAACAAGGTCCTCTGGAAGAACATTCCATGCTTTTAACCCCCAAGCCTCCTCCCCAGCCATCATGATTTTTTTTAATTGAAAAAAACTTTTTTAGAATCTCATAAGTACTTTATTTAAATCATTCTACCACTTCTGCCTTCTTCAAGTCCTCTAACTTTCTCTTAAATTTATGACTTCTTTAATTATTATTGTACAAATATAGACATACATATATACTCATATGAATATTCATCATCTATACATATGTATACATATGTATATGGATTTGATGAGTCCAAGTACTGTTGTTCATATGTATATGTGTTTAGGTTTTGGGATTGGCTAACCTATCAGGGGCTCATCCCTGGAGAAGACTGATTCCCCCTTCTCCCCAGATATCCCTTACCCCTAGTTCATCTAGAGGTGAAACCTTGTGACATTTCCCTTGTCCTTGGTATGTCACCTGGTGTTGTCATTATGCAAGTCTTGTTTGAATTGCTATATTGCTGTGATTCTACGGGTGCAGCTTCCTTGTCTAGTGGACACTCTCTAGCAGAAGCATCCTGGTCCTCTGGCTCTCGCAGTCTTTTGGGCCCCTCCAGGGCTTCTGGTACCTTCTGAAATTTGAAAACCTCTGTCTTACATGAAGCACTCAAATATTTAGAGGTCAGAAATTGGGGATTTTCCTCCCAGATATACTGTCAAGTCCCACAGTGAGCTTGCAAAACTCAACAATTCTTGGGTCCTGTCCAGGCTCCCAACTTCTGATGCTTATAGTCTCTGTGTGCCTAGGAGCTTGGACAGTTCCTCAGGTGACTCTGGGCAGAAGTTGAGAAGCACTGATCTAAATGAGCCGTTGGGGAGACATTGCACCGCCAAAGATCAAGTAGAAGTACACTAACACAGAATGAAAAAGAAAAAGAATGTTAATAGAGTGTACTCTAAAAATAGAAACACAAGCATCTATTTGGGTTAGATACTTTCGGGAATATCTCCCTCCCACGACTTACAGAAAGCTGGAAATGCCTTTACTTCCTTGGGAAGCAGGCAGGCATTTAAACTTCTGTGGGTTGTTGTCCCTGGAAAAATCTTCCCCAGTGCTTTAAGAGGTCATGTAACATCCTCATCATGGGCTGTTTCCTTCACTGGTCTGTCCCCACTCAGGGAGTTCAGGTGCAGGGAGAAGGTCTAATGCTTGAGTTGTTATGGGGTTTCAGATCACAGGAGGCAGAAACAGCAAGTGTTCCATGGAAGTCACTGGAATGCAGAGGCCTTCCTGCTACTAGCTTAAAGAACTAGAGACAATTAAAGACCATTTTAAAATATAGAAATATCAGCCTCTTTTTTTTTTCCCAGAAGAAAAACTTAATATCAGAGTAGAAGCTGTTTTTATTTAAGGAAAATCAAGGAGGGGCAAGGGAGGCGGTTTATTCAGGAATGTGCTTGGCATGCAAGCATAAGGTCCAGAGTTCAGGTCCCAGTGGTACAGATGTGAAGACAGCCAGATGCTTTCTGGCTAGCCAGTCTAGCCAGTCAATGAGCTCCAGGTTCAGTGAGAGACCTGTCTCAAAAAATAAGGTGCAGGGTCAAAAGTTGCCCCAGCACATAAAGACATTTGTCACCAAGACCAACTAATTGAATGTGTTCCCTGGCACCCACATGACCTCCACACATGCTCTATGGCAATGCAACTGCCTTCATAAAATAAATAAATACATATAAGATACAGAAGCAATTAAGGAAGACACACATATGTGCAGCCATCAAATAGGCACGTGTGTGTAAACACAAGGAATCACTTGGAAGGTATGAGTCCCAGATGCAGCCAATTACCTTGTTTGGAAATGCAGGTCAGACTCCATTCAGGTTTCATTTCAATCCCAGCAGCTATACTCCGGGCTGCTTCTGAACTCTTGGTTCCAGGCAGACATGATCACACAAGTAAAGTTATTTGTCTTTTAAAATGGAAATTACAACCTCATGCTTGTGTGGTTGAACACGATTCAGGTTACATAAGCCATAACACATGGCCCCTGGAGGACCAGAGCTGGCCGAGGTTCAAGGACTGGACCTACAGTTCACTGTTTGCCAATGGGAGCGTTTCTTCCACATCTGAAGGAAAAGGGTCCTGTTTTCACATTAACATCTCAGAGTAGTTCCTGGCTCTGAAAATAGCCACTCGTTTGTTTGTGTTTCTTCTGCAGGAGCTTAACACGGATCTTAGTTTTGGAGCCTAAATGGGTTGATCAGTTTGGCTTTGACAATTAGGCAGTCACTCCACATGAGCTGAAGGCAGATCCAGGAACACTGTGCTGTCCGAGTACACCAGGAGGCCCAGCTCCTGCTTCAGCAGATCTGGGGTGGCCTTCCAAGTCTAGAGCAGCCCTTTCCCCATTCTACCCTAGGTGGGTGAACCGCTCACCTTAACAAGTAAAAAAGTAGCGCTCTCTCTCTCTCTCTCTCTCTCTCTCTCTCTCTCTCTCTCTCTTTCTCTCTCTCTCTCTCTCTCTCTCCTTTCTGTCTGTCTGTTTTATATTAGTCCTATTTGATTGGAACTCTAAAGAATTCTTTGAGAATTATATACATGTATACTGTCAGATTGGGATTGGTGGAGGCGACTTGGAAGAAAAAGAAAGCATCACCAAAGCAGAATTGATCTGAAAGTGGTAGGTCCCAGGAGGTGTGGTGTGTGGGTCTCCGCCTTGGAAGCTTCCACAGGTGTTATCAATCAAGTCAACTTTCCTATGCAGAGCAGCTCATCCGCCTGAGGCTTTTGGGTAATTAACCCTTCATATACAGCATCTGTTGATCATATTCACCTCTCCACCAAATCCTCTCAGACCTCCCCTCTCCACATTCCTATCTCAATATCTCCTCTTCCTTAATCCCCCTCTCTGTGTGTGATGCAGATGTTATGTATGGCTGAACACCCCACAGACACATATTCTCTGCATTTTGACTCACTGTGGGTCTCTGTATTAAATGCTATCCCCTTTGCGAAAAAGCCTTCTCTGAGGACTGAGTGTGGCAAGGAGTATTTAGAAGGCAACTTGGCATTTTGTTCATTAGGCCTGGTAATAATATCAGGGCCTCCCTAGGGCACAGATTCCGGGCCAGGTGTTAGTATTAGACATGACTTTTCCTTTAACATCCATGCCATTATAGAACCCACCCTGCCATGTCGCCTGTTATCACAGCTTGCAGGGTTCATAGCTGGCTGAGACCCTTGATGGTATTTTTTTCTCTCAGAAGCCAGCATAGCACCTTCAGGTACTATGTGAGCTACCCAAGCAGGGAGGAAACCTTCCTATGAGTACTGGCTTGCTTTGTCCATGTCCCATGATCTAGGTGTAGGGTGTCTTCAGCAACAGGGTCTTACCATCACATTCCAGTGGACAATATCCTCTATTATGGGATTCTGAAGGGCAGTATCCCACACCTAGCACTGGGCACAATGATATCCATATATATGTATGTATTAGCTAAACATAAGTTTGACATCTTTCCCTCCTCTAGGAAGCTTCTAGAATGTTTCCATACAGCTTTATCAAACACGCTTAGAGTTTTCCTTCCCACACCCCTGCCTCTGCCATCCCTTTAGACCCCTCTCCCAACTCAGACCTCCCTCCCCCATTCCCTTCATGCTGTGTTCTACTCTCCCCCCCCAGTAGCCCCTTTTTAGTTTCCTGATTTATACAGATACTTCAATTAGACACACAAACCTAAAGATTCAAAACAAGGGTCCACACATGAGACTGAACATGTGGTATTTGTCTTCCTGGGCCTGGATTGCCTCAGTATAATTTTGTTTTCTTTACCTGCTAAATTGATGATTTCATTCTTTTTTTCAAGACAGGGTTCCTCTGTGTAGCCCTGGCTGTCCTGATACTCACCCTGTAGACCATGCTGGCCTTGAACTCACAGAGATCCCCTTGCCTCTGCCTCCCAAGTGCTGGGATTGAAGATGTGTACCACCACCTGACTCATTTTTCTTTGTAGCTAAATAAAATTCTGCCGTGTACATGTGGTAGTTTGAGTGAACATGGCCCCTATTGGCCCATAAGGAGGGGCATTACTAGAGGTGTGACCTTGCTGGAGGAAGTGTGTCACAGAGTGTTTGATGCTCAGAAGCTGAAGCCAGGACCTGCGGCTCACTGTCTCTTCCTGCCTCCTGCTGACCCAGATGCAGACTCTCAGCTAGCTCTCCAGCACCGTGACTGCCTGAGTGCTGCCGCCATGCTTCTGCCATAACAACCATAGACTGAGTCTCTAAACTGTAAGCCACCCCTCAGTTAAATGTTTTCCTTTCTAAGAGTTGCTTCGATCACATCGTCTATTCACAGCAATAAAAGCCCAACTAAGTATATGCAGCACATTTTTCATCACTTATTTATCAGTAGGTAGATGTCTAGGTTGCCTTCAGTTCCTAGCTAGCTACTGTAAATAGAGAAGCAATGAACAAAGGATGCACACTTATCTCTACAGAAGGATATAGAGTCCTTCTGATACATGTCCAGGAGATAGATATATAGATTGTTGTATGGTAGATCTATCCTTCCTCCTCCTTCCCTCTCTCCTCTCTCTCTCTCTCTCTCTCTCCCTCTCTCTCTGAGACAGTGTTTCATTATATAAATCTTCCTGGCCTGGATTATACTACATAGACTAGGCTGCCTTTGAACTCACAGAGTCCTGCCTCCTTCTGCCTCTCAAATCTATGCTTAGAGTTGTGTACTACCACACTTAGCCTCTATTTGAATTGTTGGTCTTATTTCCTGGGTCCTATTCAGAAAGTTCTTACTCTTTCCTCTAGAAGTTTCAGAGTTTTAGATATAATACTCTCTGATCCATAAGGAAATGATTTTTGTGCAGGGTGAGAGATAACTATCATGCATTCTCCTACATGTGGATAGTTTTCTAAGCACACTTGCTGGAGAAGCTGTTTTTACCAGTGTATATTTTTGGTATCTTTGTAAAAATTCAGGTAGATATAAGTACATGAAATTGTATCTGGATCCTAAATTTTATTCCACTGTCTATGTGTCTATGGTAGGATATAGAGTCCTTCAGATAGAGGTCCAGGAATTGTACAGCTGGTCATATGGCAGATGTTTTCAGCAGGTCATGTAGTTTTTACTACGATGACTTTGGGGTATCACTAAAATCATGACTAATGATATCTTCAACATTTTTTTTTTATTATTCAGGATTATTTTGGTTACATGGAATATTTTAAGTTTCTAAATAAATTTTAAGATTGTTTAATTTCTGTAAAACTGCATAGGAATGTTGATGGGAATTGCACTGAATTTGTAGATTTTTGTTGGATTGTCATTTTTTTTTAAAGATTTATTTATTATGTGTAGAGTATACAGAAGAGGGTACTAGATGTCATCATAGAGGGTTGTGAGCCACCATGTGGATGCTGGGAATTGAACTCAGGACCTTCTGAAAGAATAGTCAGTGCTCTTAACCCCTGAGCCATCTCTCTAGCCTCGGATTGTCATTTTCTACCAGTCCATGAGTATGGGGGTGGATGAGTTACTCCGTCTTCTGGTGTCTTAACTGTTTTACTCAGGGTTTTCATCCTATAAATAGTTCACTTCCTTGGGTAGGTTCACTGTGATGTTTTTGTTGTTTGTTTTGCTAATGTGAATGGGATAGTTGCCCTGATTTCTTTCTCAGCATTTTTGTCTTGGTATATCAAAAGGCTACTGATTTGAGTATGTTAAATTTGAACCTGTCACTGTGGAAAGTGTTGAGAATCTGAAAATAGGAATGTTTTGAGTTTTCTTTCTTTGTGAATTGTATGCCCTTGTTTGCTTATCTTGACTTACAGCTCTTGCTAGGGCTTCAGGTACTACGCTGAATAGGTGACAAGGGGACCTTTTTCTCTTCCTGATTTTAGCTGGGATGGTTTGGGGTTTTCTTCATTAACATAATGGTGGCTATAAGTTTGTCAAATATAGCCTTTATTATGCTGGTTTTATTTAGTTTCTGGATTTTTTTTTAAACGATAAAAGGATGCTGGATTTTGACCAAAGACCTTTTCTGTGTTGAAGTGATTATATAACTTTTGTCCCTGAGTCTTTTTATGTGGGAATTACGTGTACTGACTTATGGTATATTGTACCATCCCGGTATTTTTAGTCTAATGGTAACTCTATCACGGTTATGAACTTAAACTTGGTTTGTGTTTTTGTGTCCATTTTCACCAAAGAGATTAAGCTGAAATCTTCTCCCTTGGCTCCCTCTCTTGCAGAAGCTTTGTCTGGTTTCAGCATCAGGGTAACACTGGCTTTGAAGACTAGTCTGAAAGTGTTCCTTTTCTATCTTAATGACTTATTTGACATTGATGATAGTTCTTTGATAGTCTGGTGGAATTTTGTGTTGATTCCATTTCATCCTGGGTATTTTTTTTTTAATATTAGGAGATTTTAAAATTACTTTTTATCTTGCTGCTTATAATAGATATATTTAAGTCATGTAATACATCTTGGTTGGACTTTATAGGTCATATACATCTAGAAATTTATCAATTTCTTTTAGGTTTTCCTATTTGGTGGAATATATAATTTTAAAGTATGACCTTATAACTCTCTGAATTTCCTACATGTCTGTTAAGGCTTCTCCTTTTTATCTTCTATTAATTTGGGTCTTCTTCATCATTTAACAGTATGTTGTTTAATCTCTGAGAGATTTTTTATTTTCTTTTTTCTTGATGTTGATTTCTAGCTTTATCTCACTGTGGTCAGAATACAGACTGTTGCTTCAATTTTTTAAATATTTATCAAGATGTATTTTGTGCCCTCGCATGTGATCTATTGAGAGGTTACCTGAACTGCTAAGAAGGTGATGTGTGTTCTTTGGCATTTTCGTGAATGTTCCGTAGATGACTGTTAGGTTCATTTAATCTATGGTTTCATTTAAACCCAATGTTTATTCATTTTTTTTGTCCAGTTGATCTGTATAATAGAGAATGTGGGGTATTGAAGTCACTTACTATGTTAATCTGTGATTTAGAATTTAATAGTCCTTGCTTTTATGAATAGGATGAGCTTGTATTTGGTGCATCTATGTTTAAGATTGTATTTTTCTCTTGATGAGTTATTCCCTTGATTAGTATCAAGTGTTCTCATTTTGTTCTGACCAGTTGTAAAGTTTATTTTGTCAGCTATTAGAAGTGACAAGCTATTATGCCTGCTTGTCTCCTGGTCCCATTTGCTTGGAATTTCTTTCAACCTTTTACCTTAAGATGGTGTTTATCTTTGTTGTGGAATATTTGTTTACACTGAAAAGATGTATCTTTACCAAGGTGCCTTCTGATTGGTTTAATAAGGAACTGAATGGCCAATAGGGAGGCAGAAAGAGGTTAGGCAGGACTTCTGGAGACAGAGAGGACTCTGGGAAGAAGAAATGCAGCGTTGCCAGCTGGGCAGAGAGAGACAATACCATGTGTTAGAATGTGCATTAACAGAAATAGGTTAATTTAAATTATAAAAACTAGTTAGGCACAAGCCTAAGCTATAGGTCAAACTTTCATAATTAAAAATAAGTCTCAGTGTTGGTTTCATTATTTGGAAGCTGGCTGGACAGAGACAAGATGTTACATTTGATGATGGCACTAGAAAGGGTGCGGGGTGTTCTGCTTTCTAAACCATCTGCTAGCTTTTCTCTTTTTGGACAAAGTCTCTCTATGTAGTCTTGGCTGTCCTGGAACTCTTTAGACCAGGCTGGCCTCAAACTCACAGAGGCTTACCTACCTGCCTCTGCCTCCCAAGAGCTGAGATTAATGGTGTACACCATCACAGCTGACTAGTCTCTTTTGATGAAGTAACTGAGACATTAATATTCAGTTATTCTGGGAAGGTCTATATTTCCCCTGGTATCTTGCACAATGGCCATAATTTTTGTTTGGTACTAAAGTTTATATAAATTTTTTGTAATTTCAAAACTATGTTCTTAATGTAGAGCTTAGCAACCCCATCATTTTGTTTCTCTTCCTCTTTTGCTTTACAACTTTTTTGACTTATCTGAATTTCTAACACCATTACGCTCCCATTTTGGGGTCACTAGAGTGAAGCAAAGTGTTACATGAACACATGATAACAGAGGACATAACCAAGGGAGTAACTAAGTGACTAGCAGGTAAGCAGTGCACACAGCGTGTTGGGAGCCGCAGAAATATCAAATAGGAACTTGGTTGGTGCCGACAAGGCTGACCCATCAGAGCCAAGACCTGGTGGAAGTAAAGCAGAAATCTCAAGGAGTTTTGGTGTTAATCACCTTTGAATGTGTTAAACTGTTTCACACAGAGGATTTTGATGTGTGGATGTACTTTTCCTCATTTGTTATTTCTTTGGAATTTGGTTTTCAGGAACCTTTAGCAATGTGATTGCTCATTTGTTGGGCACTTTTTTTTTCATTCATTTGAGGGCATATGGATATTTTTATCTCTGTGTGAGAACAATCACACAGTCAAGATCTCTTATCTTAAAAATCAGGTCTTTTGTTCTTATGCCTAGAGCAGACTCAATGTCTGCCTTCTCTGTAGTTACTTTTATTAGTAAACACCTGTCAGTCTTCATTTGAAAATTTTCTCAGATATCTAAGGACAGCTATAGACAGATAACACACTGATACATCCTAAATTCACCACCCCCACTGAAGAGAGAGCTATCTGGAGCTAACTAATCTTAGCGTTTTTTTTTTTTTTTTTTTTTTAACTCTCAGTACTTGAACCTGGATTCATTAACACAGAATGCTAACTTAAAACTTTAAGGAAAAAAGATAATTTACCAACTCCTAGTTGCAGGTATCAAAACATCTATTCTAAGGCATTAAGACCTGAGCAGTCAGGTTCCACTTCTGGTGCAAATTAAGCCTTTGCAGAACCCATCCTAGGGAAGGTGCTTTAGCAGAACAAGAGCTGCAGGCTCCGCTCCATTGTTTACTCAGTCACCTAGCAACTGAGAACACCTGCCCCTCCTTTACAACCCTGAGAATTCAAGCCCTGCATTGTCTTGTTGGGGAATCTGCCTGCATGGGTACAGAAGCCTAAGCCTTCATTGTCCTGTTGTCCCGCCAATAAAGATGTAATAAAAGGAATTACTCTAAGTCTGATTCCTGTAGATCCCCACGCTGGTAACAAGTGCCATCTTCCTGGACCTTGAGAGAAAGCCTTGTTGGGGCTGGTCTCAGAAGGTTTGTGTTAAGCATGTGACTCACTCTAGGCAGCATAGTGGAACAGCGTGAACAATTTCATCGCATTACTCAGACTGGCACGCAATTTCCACTTACTATCTCAGACTATGCTTGACTGTGAAGCCATAAGGTGCATGCAGGCTTCCACCAATGTAACCCTCATTTAGCTGGGCAACATTTCTTCCCGGGATCCTTTGCCAGCACGGACACGTGCCACATCTGTGAACATTTTCAAAGACAACAGGATGGAAATGAGGTGAAAAGAAAAACAGGTGAGAAGTGAGTTTCTCAAAAGTGAGCTACTTTCCGGGGCTTCAGAGATGCTCTCACAGTCACCCAGGTTTGGCGCTCGGCGCACAGTTGGTCCCAACCATCTGCAACTGCAGTTCCAGCCGATCGTCGCCCTGTTCTCACCTTCTTAAGCATGGCACACACATGATGCACAAACACACATTCAGGCTCATATATATATGTATATATATACACACATATCTTTTAAAGATGAACTACGTTTAGTTCTTCATAATGTCAAAATATTAAAAACTTTCCTCACCACCGGAAAAACCAATGCCAATTGCTTTTTAAAGACCTGAAATAGTGATTTTTGATCTACTTGGTTTCTTTAGAAAATATTAGGACAAGACCCATGAAATAACCATCTTATAGTTCCAAAGTGGTTAATAGAGACAATTTCGTGTCTCATCTAACAGAGGCGTGGGCGGAGGAATCTGACATCTGGATCTACTTATTTGTTATAGCAAAGTGGAAAATGCTGGCTAGTTTACTCTGCACCCAAACTCCTTATGTAACCTGTTTTGCGAAAAAAAAGTCTTTTGATGTCATTTTAGGATGTTGCATATAATCCCCTAAGATAAAAAAAAATGCAACAGATTTGTATCACTTGATTTTGAGGCTCTCATCTGCATGATCTGATCTGGAATGCATTTGAGGGTCCTAAGTTGGACATTTGTGTCTGAGAGTTAGATAATACACTCCCAGAGCCGTCAGGAATAAATGATTCTAGAATTTACCCAAGGTTTTGTTAACTGTGGAGGGGATGTCTGGCAGGTGGGACAGGCAACTTTCACCTGACAGCTTTTTGTATTGCTTTGTTTTTTGTTTTTTGTTTTTTTTTTTAATGAAGGTTGCACAACATCAAAAAAGCAAATAACCCCTGGTTTACGTAAAAAAGATTTACTTAACAGATGAGGCAGTCTAACACACTGTTGGCCAATTCTGTAGAACCATCCTTCTAGACTTACAAGGACCAGAGAGAAAGGCATTTATTTGCGCACATGCTCATTTAGTATGTGTTCATTCAATCTGCTTCAGGTTGAAGTATTTAGCTTTTAGCTCAAATATGTTCTTCTTGTTTAGGATGAACACAGAACAAACACCTTGATTACATGAGCAACAGATGTTGACTTATTTGCCTTTTTTGGACTTGACTTTGATCTTCCTCAGAACACCAGCTCCTTGCTCCTTAGCACCCATCAAATACTTTAGCCCATCATGGCTCAGGCCATGAATATGTTCTTGTGGTGTGAACTCAGGTTGTCTCTTTCTGGACTCAGTAGGCTGAACTTCTATGAGAAAGGGGAGAGTTAAAAGTCCAGGCATAAGCTGAACTTTTCTCACAAGCAAGACCAACATATTGAATTTATGGAATATAGTAACACACAGACCAGGGTTTCTGAATTTGGGCTCTGACACTGAGAGCATCATTTGCGGTGTGTTTAGCAGCAGCCCTTGGCTCTTTATCTGCTGGGTGCCCAAAGAACCCATTCCCAACTGTGTCAAGTTGGTTTTTCCAAGTTTTTTTTTTTTTTTTTTTTTTTTTTTTTTTTTTTTTTTTTTTTTTTTTTTTTTTTTTTTTTTTTTTTTTTTTTTTTTTTTTTTTTTTTTTTTTTTTTTTTTTTTTTTTTTTTTTTTTTTTTTTTTTTTTTTTTTTTTTTTTTTTGCAAGTGATTATCTCCTGGGGGACAAAATTGTTCAGAAACAGTGGCATAAACCATATGTTGATTCCAGAGTTTATAATGACCTGTGGCCCAGCATTCTATAGTATTGAGTTATCAGTGGCAGCTCACAGTAAATGGTGTGAGTATACAAAAATGAATCACAAATAAAAGCAAAACTAAAGTTGAAAATTAGCTTCCTTAAAAGTGAAATGAACACCAACCAAAACCACACTTGGGCTATGTGATACAACAGTAACAACAGTAACAAAACAGCTTAGGGGAAGACTGGGCTCTGCCTCTCTGTCTCTGTCCTACACACACTCCAGGGCTGCTGAGAAGACCAGGAAATTAAAGTACTTGAAACACCATCACTGCATCTGATCCAGCACTGTACTCTAGTACAAACCAAATGAGGCAAGTCAGACAGACGGACACAGACAGACACAGAGAGTTAAAGCCAGGAAGTAAGGCACAAACACTGTTCTGTTTGCAGTTAGATTCCAACAAAAATCCAAGGACGAGCTATTATAACCAAATTTCAAAAGGTTGCTGGATAGAAGCACCTACAGGTCAACAGCATTCTCAGTAATTAAGAAAACATAAACAAAAAAGTGAAAGTAAAATCCAATTTTATGGCTCTGGAGAGCTCCAGCACAAGAGAGCCTTCCTCCAGCCACTGAAGGAAGCAGGGGCAGAGATTGCCCAGTCCAGTTGAAGAGAGGCAGATTACATGAGGAAACCACAGAGACAGGGGGAAACTTGCATGGGACTGAAGTAGGCCCTCTGAATGTGGATGACAGTCACATGGGGTGTGCACTCCGTGGGGTCTCTGGCGGTAGGATCTGAATTTATTTATCCCTAGTGCATGAACTGGCTTCTCAGAGCCCATTCCCTACAGAGGAACATCTAGCTCAGCCTTGGTATTCGGCAGAGGGGCTTGGTCTTACCTCACCTGGATGTGTCAGACTGCACTGACTTACTCTGGGAGTCCTTAACCTCTCTGAGGAATGGATGTGGGGGGGGAAAGGGGAGGGGTGGGAAGGTGGGGGGTGACTGGGAAGAAGGGAGGGGGAACAGTGATGGGCTTGTTAAAAAACTTTTAAATTAAAATTTTTTTATGAGATTTAAGCTAATAAAAACATATAAAACCACTAAGAAGAAAACAAATAATATTGGAGGGGCAGTAACATCTCTAAATAAATGAACAGATGAACTTTAAAAATGTTAATTCTCAAACTAATCTATAGACCAAAGCAGTACCAGTTAAAGTGACAGCAGTGTTCTTATTACACTGGACAAGCTGACCCTAAAGACAGGACTCAGAATTAAGGTGATTTTGAAGATGCAAAAAAATAGTCGTATAGGATTTAATGTAATGTACTGACTTAGTAATATGTGAATTATACAATAAAGTAGATCTGAAGACCTATGCATTTATTTAAAACTGATATATGGTCAAGGCAGTAGGACAGATTGATCCCCCTGGAGAGCTGTCACACTCTTTTTGGTCATTTAAGAGAGAAAATTATTGAAAATCAACTTATGGCTACACAGTGCCAGTGGCCATGTCAGAGGGGCAGCAGGTGGCACTTGAACTTCAGGAGTTTGGGTCACCAGAATGCAAGGCACTGATGGGTGGATGAATCTCAGATAGACAAGGCCCAGAGGGCTTTGGCTCCAGAATGTCTGCTGCTGCCATTTTTCTTTGGAACCTGGCATGGTGTGAATATGTGTGTGTAATCCCCACCGCCTTTAATGTAGTGTATCTCATGGAATTACCCTGTTCTATTGGGCATTTTTAATCTGTGTATTATGATGATTTCCTTTTAAACTGTACTGTTTAGTAATTTTTTAAAATATTTATTTTTATGTGAATTGGTATTTTGCCTGCATGTATAACTGTGTAAGGGTGTCAGATCTTGGAATTACAGACAGTTGTTAGCTGCCATGTGGATGCTGGGAATTGAACTCAGGTCCTCCAGAAGAACAGTCAGTGCTCTTAACCCCTGAGCCATCTCTCCAACCCTGTTTAGTGATTTCATGCAAAAATGTTAACTAGAATTTTGATGATTAAGGATCTTTAACAAATGTAGTAAGGGATTATGCTAGAGGTTAGTTTAGTGGGCAAACCCACAGCTAAAGCCCCCTCACAGAGCAGGAGTGGTGGGGGATAGAGAACAGGACCGAGGGAGTGAGTGTCCTGCAGCTAGGACTTAGGAATTTCTCTGCAGGAGCCATATAGAATATGGCTTAGGTTAGGGTTAGGAAGTGAGTCCCCGAGCTTAAGACAACTCAAGTTCTTTTAATCTTAATGTTTAGTGTGTTTGCAGGTTTCCGTGTTCATTATAGCGGAAACAAAGCTGTAAATGGTGACTTTAAAGATGTTGAGATGTTTTTATTAGTGGCTTTGAGGTAGACAATCTTGGGAAACAATTTAAAGTTTGGAGAGACACTTTTAATAGTTGAACAAGGGCCTCGTTGAGAGGTCAGAAAACAAGAACAGTGGCCGCCTGGCTATTGCTGGCTGATGTACCTTTGTTGCCAGGATGGGTTGGTGATCAAAGATAATGATTGCTTCCTTGTATCCATTTCTGCCCTTAGTCTCCTGGTACAATTTAATACTACTAATACTAAAACTCTTCATGAGTGGGTATGCACCCTGACAACTTCAGAAATGACTGATTATTTTTCACATATGAGTTTATGCTTGTTATTCTTTTAAGATTTTTTTTTGAGATAAATAATAAAATTACTGGTCCTTTCTTTGTAACTGCAAAATGCACCCTGCCAGTAAAACAACTAAGACCACCTTGCTTGCTTATACTTTGTTAATTGACAGCAAGTTGCTTGGACATGAGTGTATGTGGGTTGTTGGGGAAAATTTTTTAGCTGTAGTAGGTAAAATGTTTAATCATTTAAGCGATATGGAAAACTTGCTGTTTACTTGTACTCACTGCAATCATTCAACTGAAAGATAGAATGTAATCATGTTACCAACGTCCTGGTAATTTTGATATGACAGGTTTTGCTGGGGCCCATACGCTGTAAATAAGGAAGACAGAGGGGAACATCAGGGTAGGAGGAGGACAGAACAGAGAAAGAACAGAGTAGAACAAACAACACAAACAATAAAAAGTGACCAAGATCTCAGGAAAGTCCTGTGTGTCTGTCTAGTAGCTCACCTTCTCTGCAGTTCTCTGAATTGCTGAAGGCCTGGCACTCATTAGCACCTGAAATGCTGGAGGTGTGTGTCTGTGTGTGCACACGTTTCCCCTTTTCACTAGTCCCAGAGAATTAAGTTTTACTTCTTCAAAAAAGTCAAGTGAATTATTAGTCTGTGGACTCTGTGGCTCCCCCTTCAATTCCTGATCTAGGACATTTTTGCCCTGAGAAATTTTTCATGAGGAATTCTTAAGGGATGGTATAACTCAACACAGGTGCTTCTGTACTTCTACGGATGGGAAGTTCCACAGGCTGGACAGTAGTGTCGAACAAAATCTTCCCTGGCCTCCTAGTGTGGGAGGATCCCAACTGGAATCCCAACTACTTGGGAGGATCAGACGGGAGATCTCAAGTTTGAGGATTTACTGAGATTCTGTCTTAAGAGGGTCTTAATACACCTCAGTGGCAGAATGCTTGCCTAGGATACATGTTGTCCTAGGTTCAATATCTAGTCCTGGACAAAAGCTGTGCCTTAGAACTTATGGAATAGTTTGAGCAATGAGGCCTGGGGGAGTAGGAGACCCTTCTGTCTGACCCTACCCTGAATGTCAGAGCACACTCTCATTCAGGGCTTAGTCACTCAGAACTTTCTCTGTAGCAACTGTTCTTAATTTCTTTTGAAAGGCTAAAAACCAAACCAAACCAACAATGCTGATTGCGTTTTAAATGCAAACATGGTAACAAAACATCACACAATCTATAATTTTAAGTCATTTATTTTAATAGAAATATTTCAGAAAACTGTTCTTAAATTCATCTTAAGTTAGCTTATGCAAACACACTGAAGGTCACACACTCACTTCCGCATATTAAAAAGAAACAGAACCAGAGAGGAACCGAGTTGCACATCACTCAAGGAGGTCATAGTGCAAGTGAACACGTCATCATTAAGTACCTCAGGTTAACTGGGACAGGACGAAGATGGCTTGTCAATTTTCTGTTTTGTTTTATTCTTAGCTTTAGCTTTGGGTACTTATTCCTACAGACAGACGCTCGAGTCCTTCCTTCTCAGTCCTTCGGGGGCTGTCAAAGAACGAACATCGAGGGGGTGTGGTAACTTGAGAGTCTCATGTTCTATCAGATATTTTAGTCACATCCACTAGCTCAATACTTCTTGGAACCATACTGTGAGTTCTATCAGTTGACTTCTTCAGGGACATGGCATTTGTTGCTTGATATATAACTTTGAAATCTGCTGATATCTGGCATCTTCTGCTCTTCTTTCCCCAAGCAATTCATGAATCCCTTTAACTGTTTTGCAGATCAACTGGCTAGAATCAGATTTTAAATTTTGCTAATAACTCCTAAGGATGTGCTAACCCTTTCATTGGCTCCAAAGATCACATGTGTCTTTTATGTGTCTCTTTTCTAAGGACTCTGAAAACAATATTTCTATTCAGATAGATAACAGTACCTCTTTGCCTTCCAACATCCTAAGCAAAATGTTCCCACACTTTGGTTTGGCTGAGAAGCCTAGCTTAGTCTCTTGTCCTCAACCCATCAAAATGGCACTGGCTCTTTGTGTGTGTGTGTGTGTGTGTGTGTGTGTGTGTGTGTGTGTGTGCATTTTCAAGTAAACAATAACCAGCAGGGCAAGGGACTGCTTGTTCATTCTGTCTTACATGGGAAACTGGAATACATTTCATCTCTGGCTGAAGGGACTGCAATCACAGTACTTCTGAGTGCATCTTATTCCACCAGGGAATTCCCCCACAGGCCTTGTCACTAAACCTACAATCAGAGCAATACAAACTACAAATAACATGGAGGGTCCAGCACTAGGAGTGAGTGCTCATCGAAAGGCTGATGTGAACCTGTCCAGACAAGAGCTCAGCAGGGAGGGAGGCTTATTTAAAAAGAATTCAGATTGGAGGACTGCAAACATCAAGGCATCCATGCCGTCCGTCTGTCTGTCATCTTCAGGATGTTGTGAGATCAAGTGGGTGGAGAGAGGGATGGCCCACCCCTCAAGCCAGAAGGTTAAGAGGGCTGATTATTAGTACAGCCATTCTCAATGCCCTAAAACTGGTTTTCAAATTGATAAGGCACTGATCCAATTCTCCCCACGCTATGGCTAGATATAGGTAAAATGCAATTGCCTTCACTGAGCTGTAAAGCTGGAGTGCATGCATCTCTTTAGTAGAATTCTCAAGTTAAAAGTCAGTTTAGACACAAGCCATTTTAGGGAAGCAAGCCCAAAAGGTACTTAAGTCATTTAAAAAAGGTTCACATGTAATTATCATCAATAGTATTTAACAGGGATTTTTGTGTTTCAAAGGCTTAAAAAAAGCAATACCTTCTTGGCTGTAAAAGCAGGATGGTACTAAGAAATAATAGAAGAGAAAATGAACGCAAGCCTCGAGAGAAGGCTAAAGTCAGACACACCTCACTACTCACTCTGTCACCGTTCTAACAGCAGTGGTACGCTGTGGCCCTGGCACAATCAAGTTCAGCGGCATTTTCAAAAGGATCCCTTTCTTTTAAGAGAGTCTTGGGGGCTGAGATTTCCCTTTATTAAAGCCCATATTCCTTTAAGCAACACTGGCACCTTTTGTTTGCCGAAGTGAACGGGATGGTTCAAAACCCAGTTAGAAAGGAATGTGCTTCAATAAACAGGAAAGAAACCAACAGAAGGTATGTTCTCTTAAAAGGCCAAGGAATTAAGTCTATTAGTACTGATTTCCAATCAATATAATGCCTTACAGTTTTAATAAATATATATTAAATACAGATTTAACCTCCAGTATAAAGAAAAAGTCTTTATGCTTAAGCCAGTTAGACAGGGAGATGCTAAGATCACCAGGGAGCGAAGCTACGCTCACAGGGCCAGCTCCCAAGGGGTCTAAGCGTGAGTCCATTCCTTCTGGATAACCATGCTGCTTGGTGAACTTCTTTATAAATCTTGAGAAAATAAAGCCAAATACCAAAACTCTGTAGCTATGAGTATCCTGACTGACTCCCTGCTGAGATCCAGTAGTAACAGATTATGTAGAACGTGGTACAATAGTGGATGATAACATTTATACAAGAAAAATAATTGCCACTCAAACATATGCCAAGGAGAGAGAAAAAAATACTTCCAAATTGGATCCTTTTTTTTGAATCGTTTACACAAATATACACTGAACAAAACCAAACAGAAAGATGTATTTCATCAATTCTCTTTTGATCCTTACAGTATAGACACTATGATGAAAAATATTCTGAAAAATAAGTGCCAAACAGTGGCAGGTATTATGCAGTCATTTTCATAGGTACATTCTAAAGACAGGCTCAGGGAACATAAGCCTTCGTGTTCAAATAGGCTGTCAAATAAGATGTGGACAGCACTACACACCACTGCACCAGGTCACAGAATATCCCACTCAGTCTGCTTATAAACTAGCTTAAATATACATTTTAATTGAGTTTCTAAAGAACTCTCCTTGGCTATGAGAGAAACAAGTAAGCTTTACTGTTCACGGGAAACGAGCCTATGAGCCACTTTACAACTGAGGGTTAGTGTAATAGGACTCATTCTCCAATAAATAAAGTACTCAAATATTTAATATTGTTTGGCAATGTTTTCTTTGCTTCAATGATACCTTCTGTGAATTATAAAGAAACTCAACCTATTCTATATAACTAACCTCTCAGTCTCTAAAATCATCCTGAAAAGCAATAACTGCTGTTTAGAGCAAATTTTAAGGTAGAAAAATCGTTTCAGTTTCAGCCAGAGGCCACAGTGCTAATATGGACTGGCTAATCAAAAGCTGGACATGGTTCTTCCCCAACACACCCATAAGTGTCTAGAGCTGGGCGTATCAAACACGCCTCCATCTCAGCGCTTTCTCTTTGGCACAACTGTGAGTTCAGCCTCTGCTAGCTGCCCGTCTCCAAAAATGTGATTCACCTACAATGAAACGGCTTTAGCTTACTCAGGATAAAGCAGTAATAAAAAGCCACGGGGTTCCCATTTACATTAACTCAAAAACAGAGCACACACTACTTAAAACATTATTTTAGAAGCAAAATAAACAAAGGGGTTGCTAAAAATATGCAAAACAAAAGTAGGAAGTGCAAAGTCTATAGTGTAACACTGCTGGCTACTCAGTAGTATCTGCTGTATACCCGACATGGGTAAAGCTTAGACCATTATTTGAAAAATCATCCCGTAGGCAACACTTCTCTTCCCTTGTTTGTCAATGAAACCACAAATGATGTATTTCTGTCACACAACCAACATATTGAATTATTTAAATTAGAAACATTCAGAAAAGGCTCTTTGCTTTCTCTTGGACTGATTTCTTTTTTAGCTAATTACTGTACATACAGTATTTTCTAATTAAGCTCAATGGACTTGATGACAAAGTATTTCTGATAAAAAACACATAATTCTTTGAGGATACAAATGTGAGAAATTTGATGTGAGACCCACAGAAAGAGCGGTTTGCTTTAAGTCCAGGCCTGAGCTGCAGAGTCACTGCAGAGGGGTGTGGCCCGCAGCAGTCTATTCAAGTGCTATTCTTAGTTAAAATCCTAGGCCATCTCAAGTCCACATTCATCTTAAAAATTAAATGTTACTGCCTAGGAGCGTGCTTTCAGAACTGCTTGGCCAGTTACTAAGAAAACATGGTTTCGGGTTGGTACCAACAGTCAGCTTCCTAAACAAACATCCCGGCACATTCTGGGAAGTCAGACAGAGAAGAGGTCTGTGTTTTTAACTCCTACAGCTGCAAACTTTGCCTTTATTCTTCTTAAAACTGTTTTGTCTTACAATAAAATACATACATATATATGAAGAATCTGTTAAACAAGTAATGCTCTTGAACCTCATACTGAACAAAAACAAATTCAATAAAAAGTCTGGCATAATGCACATTAAACACTGTAAAGGGCAGGACTCTGGTATTTCAGGGTCCTTCGTGATGAACACCTGTGGGCAAGAATCCACTTGACTTGAGAAAAATCTATAGAAACCTCAGCTTGTGATTATCATTCTCCTGAACAGAATTGTGGCCCAGCAGTGAATTCAAACAGAAACAACCATGCTTTCTGGAGTCTGCTGCCAAGTGAACACCTGGCCTCTGTCCCTCCGGCAGGAAATCGTGTTCTCCTTCTAGCACTGAATCCCAGAGTGTAGTGTTTCAACAGACCCCTCACCCTAAGTGAAGCACACCCTCTCCCAATCACACCCCCAGAACCTGTACTGTCACCAGTCCAGGAAGCCAGTACAGAGGCTGAGCAGACCCTGAAGGTGGGCTGTGGCTGTGGCAGCTCCTCACAGGTACTTCTCACTGCACCTAAAACAGCTCCTGATGGATCCATAAGAAATGTTTTTCCTTTTTGAAGTGTATCTAAAAAAAGATGGTTTCCCCTCCAAATTAGTACAAAGTTAAAAGAAACAAAAATTAGCTACAATTTATTCCAAGCGCAGCACCGCCAGAAGATTCACACACACTATTTGGTGTCGGTCTCTCTCACTCTGTTAAGGCAGTGGTTTCCACAGGTCAGTTCGGAGATAAGAAGCGCAGTTCGTGGCAGTTTGCTTTGCAACTCCAATTTGTTCTCTGGGAATATCTCACATCATTCCCTGAAATTAGTGCTTTTGGTTCGGAGCTCCGGAGGCTGGGCTGGGGCTCTTCCTGGCACTGACGGTGCAGTGCGGCTGGCGCTCTCGGCAGGTCCTTGCCCCACGGGGGAGCAATGGCACACCTCCTCTTTCTCAGGCTTTTACTCAAAAGTCATCAAGTTTGTAGGAACCTAAAGAACACAAGCAGCTCACACGACTGTTACCTCCAAACAGACCACTTAAAAACTGTCTTACCAGTCACCGACTACATCCGTCACAACGCCCTAAAGTTCCCCCCCATTCACTGGGATGAGGGTTCTGTAACTCAAAATTTAACATATAAATTGCATTATTATATACAAAATGTAGGGTTTCTTGTTAAATAAGCTGTTTTCAACAATTTACATAAAACTTAATAAATTAAACAGCATTATTTTGTCATTATTTTTGCCAAACCCAAGTCATGCTGACTTAAGTATCTTTCTTGAGGCAAGGCCTTAACTTTACAGCGCAGGCCAGCCATGAATTTGTTAGTGCCAGGAATACAAGCATGAGCCACCACACAGCTTAAAAATCTTTACAAAGGGATTTGATAGCAGGTGTGCTAGAGATTTCTACCAGTGAGTCTAGCATGCTGGACCATCTTAGAAAATCACTGAGTTAATAAGCTCTTTTAAATAGGCATGCCTGGACAGGAGACAGGTCCTTACACAGGTGTTTCCATGCCTTCCTCGGGCCTAGTGGATGTTTACTTGCCTTTAGCTACCATCTCTCTTCTCTGTACTCTGTACTGTATAGTTTTGCTTACTAAGTCTAAAATGTGGATTTCACACCTCACTGACTGCTATAAACAACAAAAAAGGAACACTATTAAGGAAATTATCCAGCTGAGTATGGTAGTACATAAGCATACACAAATCCCAGAGCCCTGGTGCTGAGGCAGGAGAATCATAAGTCTGAGGCCAGCCTAAACTGTTATGAACATCTATCCCTAATACATAATAAAAATGTAAAATTTGAGGATTCAGATTTGAGGAGGAGGAGGAGGAGGAGGAGGAGGAGGAGAAGGAGGAGAAACACTCACCGGCTGTTTGTTACTCTGGCAGGCCGCACTCAGATGTTTAAACCACAGCATCGCGTTCATCCTGCTGCCCGCTTGAAACTTGTATGAATTTCCTAAAATTACCAAAAGCAAGTGGAAAACAGTACGCTTAAAGACATTCCTGCTAGATATCTAAGACTGAATGAACTACATACAGCACTTAGTTTCAGAATTCTATTCATTTACAGCCTATTTCCCAGAGCAGAACCTGACACCACACACTCATAGGTTCTCTATAAATGTCTGCAAAATACTGTCATCCTTCACTGTATACTGAGTCTATAAAGTACTGCCTGTATTATGTCTATTGACCCTCTGTTCAAAGTTACATAGTGCAGACTCCATGATTTGGGTTACTTGGGCTTTTAATTGAAGCTTATAACACAATATGGAATAAAAGTACTCCCAACAGATGCAATCCCTCAAATGCTTCCCTGTTGGTAATACGGCAGAACTAGGCTCAGGGCTCAGGAGTTAGTGTCTGCAGTGCCTTTGACCTGTCTGTCTAGCAACTCACCTTTCTCTGAGTCAGTCAGCAGAAAGAGGTCTGGATGCTCTGGATCATCGGCCATCATCACCATCCATCCCACCACAGACACATTTTTATTTGATGTTGACTTGAACTGAATAATCAGAAAAAAGTGACAACTGGTGACTTTCATGGCCAGTTTTCAGTAAAAGTGAAGTGACAGGGAGCTTATTTTCAGTTTGTCCTTAGGAGAGATAAGATGTATGAGCTAGTGCGGCCCCGGTCAGCTGGGCACGCCCTCCTTGTGCAGCCCCTCCCCTCCAGCCCTACTCAGTGTCTGTCTCAGCGTCCATCTCAGGAAAGCAGCAGGCTTGTGAATCTGTGGTCCCTCCTATTCACAGCCCCGGGTTCTCACCCTTCCTCATGTGCTGACCCCCAACACTGTTCCTTATTGATTTCATAACTAATTTTGTGACTGTTACGAATCATAATGTAAACACCTGTGCTTTCCCATGGTGAACTCCAAAGCCTGGAGTCCACAGACTGACAACAGCTGACTTGGAGACTCAGCTGCACCCTAACATGTGCTTCCTCAGCCTGGTAATTTCATATGCAAGCAATTTCATATACAAGACAATCCTTACTTGTACATCGCAAAACCAAGAAAGATCAAAAAACAAAAAAGGGGGGGGGAGGTAATTTTAGCATGTTGGTCACTTCTATAGTTAACTACTTTTCTGTTGGGAAAGAGGTGCTATAAAGAACAAAAATAGGTTAATCTTAGTAACAGAAATAAAGAAGGTTAAAAAAAAACCTGGCAACTCAAACAGCAGTGCATGAAAAAAGCTGCCAGAAATCATAGCCCAGAGTAAACGTCACGCTGAAGGATCCTTCCACCATGTAAACTTGTAACTGCTAGTGGAATGTGCCCTGGCTGAATGCAGAACTTTATTAATTAAAACAAGAGTAAGTAACAGATTCACATAGGCGTTTATAGAAGAAAAGGGTACGAGTAACAGACAGTCACAAATACAAAATACAGAGCTGAGCTTTATTCACACATGCAGCCAAGACCAAAGGAAGCATATTATTCCTAGTGACCAGGAAACTTGATTTGCCTTTTCTGACAAAGCTTAGTATTTACACTCCTCAACCCAGAGAATCTGTGCACAAAATATGTACAACAGCAGTATTAAAAATAGAGAAGAAATGAATGTTATCAAATATTCACTGACAGAATGATGGAATAGAAGACCAAGCAGCCATGAAAAGGAATAAATGGCAATTATAGGCATCAACAATGACTTTCAACAGTACACAGCAAAGGAAATCAGTCTTAATTTAAATACACTTGCAGCTGGATGTGGTGGCAAATACCTTTAATCCCAGCAGAGGCAAAGGAGAATCACCTCTGTTGAGTTCAAGGCCAGGGTGATACAGCGTGAGAGATAGAGAGAGAGAGATAGAGAGAGCATATGTGTGTATATGCATCCTCTTTAAGTACAGTTATATGGAAAAAAAGGCCGTGACTAAAATGAAACGTAAGCTGGTGCCCGACTGAGGCCAGCTGCCCCAGAGCACTGGCAGACTGGGAAGGTGCTGTTCTTCAGGCCGGGAAGGCTGACTTGGCCTTGTTTGTTTACTACGCATACTCCACAGGTAAAAGTAATGTGAAAGGAATAAACAGAGTGTGACAGTAATGAGAGAGGAGTAACAAGGAAACCAGGATATTAGTTAGAAAGGCTGACAGGGACAGCATCCCAGGATGGGACGGACACGGGACAGTTCATAACCTAATTCAAAACACACAGCGCCATTTCCTAATATGCTCTTCCCAACCTTGGCTGCATTAGAAAGTGATATGAGCCCCAGACTAAAGAGGAATGAAATATAAATACAGAGTGATATCCCACAAGTCATGTCTGGGGATGATGCTCCTTCCCCAACTTCTTCCTATGCTGGAATCAGGGCTTTTTGTGCTGTTACTGATGGTTCATGCTAAATGGGTATATTTATATTGTGACCAAGAACTGTTTCCTTACTCTTACTGATAATTATTTTGTGTACTTTAAGAGTTCTGCCATTGTAACCATCACAGGAATATTCTTTTGTTTATATCTTCGTGCACGTGTTCAAAGGTAACTGGAAAAATTTTTCCTAGATGAGGAACTGCAGCTCATTAAAGGAAATGATACATGAGTGGAAAGAGAGGCCTCTGGGAGGAGAAGGGAGCTCAGGCTGATACACGAGTGGAAAGAGAGGCCTCTGGGAGGAGAAGGGAGCTCAGGCTGAAGACGGGGGAAGGGAAGTCAGAAACGCAAACACTGTGTTCGAAAGACCAGAATAAGATCTAGTATCGGTGTACTGTTAAAGAGTGAGCATCCCGTAGTTAAGAAGACTGTATATAGAGAAAAGGGCACCAAGAGGCTTGTAAAGAGATGTGGAGGGTAAGAAAGCAGACGGTGAACCACTGTGCCCACATGCGCCTCTCAGAGTCGGAGGAAGACTCTGCGTGCTGTGTGGAGTCCTGGAACTCAGAGGTCATAGGGGTGTGCCACCATGTCCAGATCTGGGATAGAATTTTAGGTCCTGGTTCGTTTTCACATTTCAGTAGCAGGAACTGAGGCTAACACACAGGGGTTTGAGCTATGATCTGACCCAATGCAGGGCTGAGAAAAGTCTGATGCCAAGACAGATTATTTGCTTATTTGCTATTTTCTTTTTATTATTATTATGAATAAAGAAGTCACACTTTCTATCCTTGTATATCCTTATTCAAGGTCCCTTCCCCCTCCCACCACACCAGGTCATTCTCTCTTCTCCACATCTCCCCATAACTTGCTATTTTCATATTGCAATGGAAAAACCTGAACACACAGAAGTGATTCCAAGGCATTCCTTGGAACGGCCGCTCAAACCCATTTCCAAGCACAGCGCGCACAGTAGGAGTTAAGCATGGGAGCTGCTGGATGAGTGATCTTGTGTCCTATTTGGGGCATTTTCTTTACAGCCAGGAACAAGCTGTGAAACACAGCTGACAGTTTTGAAGAGGAATACTTACATGCTTTCTTTCTGTGGCCTTCAGAGACTTGGCAGCATAGTAAAAAAGCTGAGTTCCACACAGGGCTGCCCAGTACTTTGTCCAAGATGCTACCTGGAGAAGATAAACACATGAATATACCACTGAAAGACTTCTGGTTGACCTTCTCAGTGGCGATATTCTCTTCTTTGCATCAGTTACTAGAGACAGGTTACATCACTTCTAAAATCTGAGTATCAGACGTGGCCACCCCTTTCAGAGAATATACTTCAGTAGTCATTCAAGTAATTCTAGATCTCAAGAGATACTTCAGCCGGTAAAGTCTTGCTGTGTGCAAGCACGAGGATCTGAGTTCAGATCTCCACACATGGAAAAGCTGTGTTCAGGAGCATACATCTGGGGGGTGGAGAGGCAGACTGCTGGCCATTCACTTTAGCTCATGGTTCAGGGAGCTCATGGTTCCATGAGAGATCCTATCTCAAAGAGTAAGGTGGAGAGATGGAAGACACCCAGTATTGGCCACACGCATGCAGAATTGCACATCTGTATGCACAACACAAACTCATGAACATGCAGACACTCAGACAGATCATATCACCATCTCGTATCTTGCTCTAATACCATATCCTCTGCTCTGTTCTTCACATCTGGTCCTCACTGCAGTCAAACACTCTGTCCAACTCCAAACACTTTAAACCTGTGCCTCCCCACATCCCTGTCCTGATACACTTCCAACCTCTAGTTGTATCTGATTACCTAGCACCATATTATAGCAGCAGAGTATCATGGGACGGAGCTCAGGTATGCTAACTGGTAAGACTGTGTTTACCAATCTCTTACCTTTCCTAATTATTTTTTTACTCAATTAAGTCACTGTACTCTGTCTATAGACAACTATTTCATACCCACTCCTTAAAGTTCTATTATATCATAGTCTCCCATTACATAGTTCTTGTTGTGTCTGTGTCTCTCCCCCCCCCCCACCAGCCAGCTACAAACTTAACTATTTGTGCTCTGGATTTCTAGTTCCCTTTCTGAATTTGTTTCTGCAGTAATTACTCTCTCCGCTGCATCTCCTCCCTCTTCTACCCAATGATGTACTGAGCCTGAAGAGTTCCCTCCCTAAAAGTCCTCCATTACCCAACACCAAACAGCTCCCTCTCCGTTCACAGCAAAGCTTCCTGCAAGGCCTCTCACTGTTGCCTCTTCTTCTGTTTTCCCATTTCCTTTCTCTTTATTTATTTATTTTTTATTTTCCACTGGTGTTCTTGCACGGGTATTGTGTCCCCTGGAACTGGAGTTATGGACAGTTGTAAGGTGCTGTGTAGTTGCTGGAAATTGAATTCAAATCCTCTGGAAGGGCAGTCAGTGCTCTTAACCTTTGAACCATCTCTCCAGCCTGTTTTTCCCACTTTCTATTCAACTTCCTTCACGTGGCTTCCAGGCTGAAGCAGCTGTTGTAAGTATAACTTAGCAGTCCATCCTTATCACTCACCCCTTAGCAGAGCTGACACAGGGCTCACCAGTACGGGCCTAATGGCTCCCACCTTTAAGCCTAGCATTCAGGAAGCAGAGGCAGGTGGATCGCTGTAAGTTAGAGGCCAGCCTGGTTTACAGAGCAAGTTCCAGGACATCCAGGACTACACAGAAAAACAAACAAACAAAAAACCAAACCACCACCAAGGGAAGAAGTGGCCATGATAGTAACCTACCCATAACCCAGTATGCTGAGACAGAAGGGTCATACAGGGCTTTGATGCTGTACAGATCTATCTCTGGTGACAATTCTTCATGGTGCTACCCCATGCAGTCCCACCTTTGGAAGACCACCTGTTTGCTAACCCACTCTCCTGTTCCTCAGTGGAGTACACTCCCCACAAGGCTCCCACTTGGTTTTGTCTGCTCACTGCTGATTTCTAACATCTGGGTTTCTAGCAGGTAACAGCTATAGCGATACCTCGGCACACACATGACCCTGAGGTTACCTGAGAGCAGAGCATAGCCAGCTTCCTGAACATGTGTGCCTTTGGTTTAATACAAAAAAAAAAATTGAATCACATAGATGGAAGCCATTTTTACATCTTAAAAAGCTCTTGAATCTTCAAAAGCTGTAAGTGTAGATATGTGCCAAAGAAAATACATAATAATTTTATTAATTATTAAACTTATTATTCTTATTATTTGTTTTGTTTTGTTTTTTTAGACAAGGTTTCTCTGTGTGACCCTGGCTGTCCTGGAACTCACTCTGTAGATCAGGCTGGCTTCAAACTCTGGCTACCTCTGCCTCCATAGTGCTGGGATCAAAGGTGTGCATCAACACTGCCTAGTGTGCACACACACAGACACACACACACACACATAGATACACACACACATACTAAACTGTACTGTGATTTGAGAAAACAAAAAAACTTTTCTTAGTAGTCAGTCAAACAATTGTGCTATAAGAAAAACCAATCTTTTTTGCTCTATACTAAGAGTTCTGTCGTCTAAGCCTTTTGTTTCTGTATGGTTATTATTCGGAGGACATTTGGAATTGGGGTTCTGCTTTACATAAAAAAATGTCACAAAGTTGGAACAAACTAATGAAAAAAATGACTGTTAGGTTTTAC
Source organism: Sigmodon hispidus (assembly GCA_004025045.1). Lineage (NCBI taxonomy): Eukaryota > Metazoa > Chordata > Mammalia > Rodentia > Cricetidae > Sigmodon > Sigmodon hispidus. The sequence continues at coordinate 126,340 of PVIH01003877.1, forward strand.
TCTACTTTCAATTTTTCTAAACACATTATAATTTACATTTATTTAGAGACACGGTCTGACTGTGTTGATCTAGTTTGGCGTGAAACTTACTGTGTAAATTCTACCTTCTGAACAATGAGGTTAAAGGTATATACTACCATACCCAGCTTACTACTGTTATTTCTTAATGTATTTTCAGGGTTCATTAAAAAATATTTTTGGGTAAGAATTACCTTAAAGGCTGAAGCCCAGGACTATGTGATTTAAGCATGTTTAAAATGTGATTTAGCTGTGATCCACATAACAGGTTTAATACTTTAAGAAACAGTAAGGGAATCTGATGGTCTGGAGCAGTCAGTCTTTGCCTTCCTTCATATCCTGTGCACAAATAATTTTAAGACCAAATAAAACTGCTCAAGTCAATGGGGAAAATATAGTAACCACCGGAGTTAGAATAAAAACCGTAACAAGGTCCAAAACCTTACCAGACCCCAGCACAACCAATCCACAGTGGAAATACCACTCAGCTCAGCACATAGACAGTACACCTGCCAAAGCAAAGGCCCAATCCACCAACTCCCATAGTTCTAGGAAAGTATCTAAATGTGCTAACCTTGCTGTTTGGCTTCGGTAGTTCTGCTTCTTGTTAAGTGAAGTATGTCAGCCCAGGACATGGTTTTTGTGCTTAGAAGTTCACTCTGAGAAAGGCTTGGGATCCCAACACGACAAAGCTAATAAAAACTCACATCCAAGCAATCTTCTCTGGTAAATACCCCACGATAAAAACCAAGTACACCTCCTGTCTCTATGCTCACCTTCTTGATAAACAGTAAAGTTCTCCTTGCCCAGGATTAAACAACAACAACAACCCAAACCAACCATAAAGAAGACAGTATGTATCTGAAGTGACATCAAGTCTACTACAGTCTCCTTCCCATTCAACTCTAGTGCTTCTTGGGCATTAGTGTGTCTTCAGACCTACGTTAGAATAAAATGAGCCTTACTGTGGGTTTCTTGCCTTCTTTTAACAAAGTTTTTCTCCTGAGGACACCTTGAATAGTAACAGCTCCTGGATACAAGTGTACAGCCAAGTCTTCTGACTCTGCAGAACTGTAACAACAGAGCAAGCAGAGAGTGGCTAAGCACATGTCTGCAGCAGACAACAAGAGTGTTGGCAAATGAAACCCAGTATTCTTAACTTTAAAACTCTGATACTTTACTGAGAGCTGGAAAGACACTGAGGATTTTAAAGACTTACTGATTTGAGATTTATGAGCTGTCATAAAATTAATAAGGAAGTTATTAAAGTCAGCAGATGTTTAAACACATTTTATTACATATTTCAACAAATACAATTTAGGAAGAAAGCAGGAATTCACTTGAACCAAGATTAGTTAAAAAAAATTTAAGGCTTTAACCCTGACCATTGGCAAGAGACATGGCTTGTGTTAGAAGTATTTAAGTATACAAAACCGAAATTGCAAATAACAAGCTCAAAACAAAAACAAACCAAACAACCCCGCCTCCACAAAAACAACCCCACAAAACTCACACTTAATTTTAAAGTATATAAATAAAATAACAGTGTCAATAACATGCCTTTAGAAACTGGCCTTCTATAATAAGTTCTAGTGACATTCAAAAGCTAACAGTGTCTAACAGATCTCTAACAAAGAAGGGCACCCACACTCAGGACTTCCTTTTCATATATTTTTGCAATAATTTTAAAGTCTTTCCTCAGTTGGCTTTTAGAGACTATATTTAAAACAGAATGATTTCAACGCCAATCTCCTGTGATGTGTTGTGAGATGCAGAACTCTGAATACAGCGGAGAATGCAGACCTTTAAAGTTTCTTTATGAGTATTTAGGTGTCTTCAAAGTGACAACCTAAAAATTTTATGCTCCAGATGTTTATAAGGGAGGGATACAAGAGGAGAAACCATCAGGCTGACAAGGTTTGCTTCTGAAGGACATTTGTGAGTGACCCCCCCCCCCAATTCGGGTATCATCTTTAGATGCTCCCACAGCTAATATGGTACAGAGAGGACCAGCTAAGTAGAGAACTAGAAAACAAAAACAAAAGAAAACAAATTTATGAAATAGACTTGTCTAAATTCAGGCTCTATGGTTTATCTGGAAAAAAAAAACTTACTTAAAAAGGACAAATTGAATGTAAATCCACTAGCAAAAGAAATGTCTTGATTGCAACTTAAGAGTAACAAATCGATTTTCACACAGCTCAGCCGTAATTAGCAGCATCACAAAGTGTGTAAAGAGCTAACGATTTTGTAGCATTTTAAAAATGTGATTTAAAGATGCAAATTTTAATAATCAGCCCTGTGACTTAGAAAGAATAGTTCAAATTTAGATTATATTAAATCTTGGAAGGAGAGTTTTCATGGGCAATTTGTTTAGTTTTAAAACCAATTAGCTGAGAAAGAAGAGAAAAAAAATGTCAGACAACACCCCTATGAGCCAGCCACCAACACCAGAAGGAGTTCTATGGCCCCTGATGCAGGGGGATTGTACCTGCTGGCCTTCGTGTGGCTTCGATAGCCATTTCGTGGCACTCTTGTCACCGGGCCGAGAGAATGGTATAATCTGTTCCTGTTGGATTCCATTATAAATTGTATATATTACACATATTTTTATTCATAGAATCAGCAATACCTAGAATAGTATTACTAGTTTGTAATCTAGCTTTCTATATTAATCCTTAAAAGGGCAAGATAAGATTCTTTTTTAAAACATGCAACGTAATTAAATTTTTTTTCTATTGACTTTAGAAACACAGGTATAAAGTACACGCTATACTATATAATTACACATATACTCATTTTCATATATCTGTCAAAGGATTAAAAAACTATGGCCAAATAATTTGAAAATTTAAAAAATGGTTCAAAGCTCCCTTTGTTCTTCTTGGATTCTAGTTTAAATATAGTCTTATGTAAATAATTCATTTTATCATATGTCCCTATGAAGACACCTAAAAGCAATGTGGCTCATAAACTGAAAATGAATGAGAAAAATCTCTTATCATAATTCAAAGAAAACTAGTAGAGACAAACTGAGGAATGCATACAGGCATTATTTTTTTCCTTATCAACTGTCAAAGCCAATAAATGATAAGAATGATATGAACCAGTATTCATTATTCATTCCAATCACATCATACTTGATATAGGAAACTAACTCAGAAACAATGACATTTCGTTGTTTATGAAAGGCAAAAGTATGTGATACATGATACTTAATTTAGGAGACGAGAGGAGGAGATAGTGGTTACAATTCAGACAATGATTCAGAGACTGGTACAACTTCTGCTACATGCTTAGGGCCCCAAGACTGGTATAGGGCACTTAGTAGACGTGTGTGCCTCAGTACTGTTTCAAGTCTGAACTGCTCTGGGCTGCATTTATTTAGCTGTTTTCAAAATGTTTTGCAGGGCCACTGTTTTAAACCTGGGACAAGTACAGATGTTTTAGCTGCAAATGTAAAACTGTGCCATACCAAAAAAACCAAAAAACAACAACAAAAAAACCCCTATTTATTTGATTAACCCACTACAAACTGCCTTCATAGATAATCTGTTGGGATGAGAAGAGATTAACACAACACTACACTGGGCTATGCATTTATAGTTTAAATAACCCAACAAACAACTGCTAAGCAATACTGTTAATCTAAAAATTATGCCTTAATAATGACTAATGGTATTATTATGCCTTTCCCAGAGAAAAGTGGCTTTTTTGTTGTTGTTGTTTGTTTTTTAAATAAATCCAGAGAACAAGTCAAATGCAACTTTTATGTTTTTTAATTAAAAATAAAAGTTGGGGCTGGAGAGATGGCTCAGCATTAGAGCAACGGCCTGGGCTCAATTCCCAGCATCCACACAGTGGCTCATAACCATCTGGAATTCCATTTCCAGAGGATCTGACACCCTCAACTGACCTCTCTAAGTAGCAGGCACGCAGGTGGTACAGACATACAAGCAAGCAGAGATCTTATACACACAAAATAAAAACAAATATTAAAAAGAAAGAAAATGAAAGTAAAAATTCAGAAAAAAAAAATACATGAAAACAAATTGTTACAAATTCCCCAACAGAGAAAACAATGCTTGGGAACATCCAGTGTCAGGAGATCGAAACAGAGTGTAAGTGAGACCTTTAAAGAGAGAGTTTCCCATGAGCTGTTGGAAATTAGACGATTCAAATATAATTTCAAATGTTCCTGTTTAAAAGTGACTCATCTGGAGTTTTCATATAACACTAATATTTAATCTAATCAATGATCTGAAGGCTCAATAAAAGGCCCTGGGTTCAACCCTTAGCACTGAAATACAAGCACCAACTCCCCTGCCTCCCCAATTCACACACTGCTTACAAGTTTGGATCTTGGTTTACTTGTCCAAACAGAGCTCTTTCTTCTATAGAGCCAGAGGGTGCCAGTACCCAAGTGATGACTTGGGAGTTTGAATGAATGTCTGGCAAATACTATTTGAATAACTTTTCCTTAGTCTCAGGGAGAGTTCTGTTTGTGGATCAATGCGGAATGTCTCTGTACCGATGATAGCAGCAGACTGTCACAGCAGGCCAGTGTACAGTACTACACAGGCACTGACCTTTTACGTCAAATGTTAATAACCTTCACTTGTAATTTAAAATTAGCCATCATTCTGTCCTTAAGAAAGCAAGAGTTAATGTCTTACAATTAGATTACTCAGACCTATGGAAAAAAAAATCTCATTTTGGAACATAAAAGTTAATTACGATTATTTAAAATTTTTACTAAAAATGCATTATTATTAAAAAATCTGTTACAATTTAAAAAATTCAAAACATAGGTAAAACCATCAAATAAACATATATAAGGATAATAATAACTAGATGCTCAAGTACAATTCCAGAGGTAAATGTCTAGATGTCATTTCTTCTGCCAGTAAAAAGATTAGTCACCTTAAACTCACGTTCACATACTTCTAAGGCAGAGTGAAGGTCAAAGCACTTTCCCGACCGATTTCTCTTACCTCTCAAAAGCTGGCCACGAGGTCTCTTCACTCAGCTCAGAGCCGTCACTGCTCCCTAGAACCAAGATTGTTACAGTATTGCTGTATCAGTAATTTTTCCAGTTAAGATTTCCTACTTTAAAAATCAATTTTGGTGGCACGTGCAATGGGAGGATTTTAGGTTCAAAGACAGCCTGGGTCAAATAATATTTGACTCTGTCCCAAAACACATACACACATACAACAAAAACCCCAAGGGTTGGAGAGGTCACATATGAGATAAACTGCATATCAGAAATTTACATTATCACTCATAACAGTAGCAAAATTATAGTTATGAAGTGGCAACAAAATAGTTTTACACGAGGAACTGTATGAAAAGGTCACAGTATTAGGAAGGTTGACAACTACTGTTCTAGGGTTAATCAATGTTTTTGCAGCTAAAGCTGTGTGCTTTTGTTTGCTTGTTCAATTCTTTTTTGCCAGCAGTTGGAAGCCCCAGTGTCCACACCTCACCTATGGATATCCCACTGGAGAGTGTGGAGCTCTCAGCATGGCCTCGAGATGGTGCGTGCGGCTCCATGACGCTATCATCCAGCAGGTGCCGTGGCCCTGCGTTTGGGAATGTCGCACTCTTAAATTCTGCTGTGTTCATCTTATGAATGAAACTGGAAACAAGGAGAAACACTCTTTACAAAAGATAACCCAAACTGTTCAGCGTTTGTTCTGGAGCAGAACAAGCCCACAGAGACTGCATTCCCCCTTCAGGAGTCAACAGCGCAAAACCAATCGCTAGATAGAATCGGGCTTTTGTTTTTATATTTATGAATAAAGAGACTAGGGGGTTTATATTTGTATTTGTTAAAACAAATAATAGCTCTTGATAACAAGATTACAATTTTAAAATTTTCAGCATATGCTTTCTGAATTTATTTTCTATGGCTCTCTCAATTCCTGATTTATCTCCCTCAAATACAGGCATTGCTAAAAACACTCATTTCCAAATCCAGGTAAAAGAAAAATAAATCCTTCTAAACAAACGAGACAGATTTTACTAAAACTGAAGACTGATGATGTTATCAAAACCAGTCACATAGGCTCCAAATTTCTACTTAACAAGTAGATGGAAAATTGAAACACGTTTTACTAACAAAGTAAACAGAAGTAAATCCATTCTCAAACAACTTAACGGAAGGACAAAATTAAAAGTGCTGACTTGTAACCCAAGCTATGGCACTTCCTGTGTCCGTGTGGGATGAGGTTCCGAGGGGACGGGGGCGTCTGTGGCAGTAAAGCCCCCTCAGCAGCGCTGCTCTTCCTCCCGCTCTGCGGCGAGGCTCCCACTTCAGGACCTGAGAGGAGACCAGAGAACTTTCAAACAAACCCAGATAAAATTCTCTATGAAAAATAGTATGACTTGAAGAAGTATGTATTCTCCAAATCTGGTAAATTTTTATCTCTCTTATATATGTTAAACAAAGGCAGCATAGATATTTCCCTAATTTATACAAAAGAAAACGAGATCAGCTTGGGTTCTTAATTCAGAGATAAAATCTAGACTAAGAATTTAGGCTTTCTGATGGAGTGGTTTTAATCTGACACTCTGCTTTTTTAAAAACAGCATTGAATTTCTCGTAAAGAAATGTGTAGCCTAGGTCAAGTGCTCAAGTTAGAAATTATCTCATTGCCTGACACTTGAACTAATTTATGGGAATAGGAAAAAAAAAGGTTAGTGTATAGCTTTCAAAAATATCTCTTTAACACAAAGCTGCTCTGCTGGCCCTACCCCTTAATCTCAGAACTTAAAAGGCAGCGGCAGGTGGATTTCTAGGAATTCCAGGCCAGCCAGGGCTATGTAGTAAATAAGACAAAAACAAAACAAAACCCAAATACGCTGCAGGGTGGTGTGCACCTATTACTCCACATGGGAGGCTGAGGCAGGAGGATAGTGAGTTAAGAGACCTGTACCAGTCACACAGTAGGATCCTGTCTTAAAAAGCAAACAGGAGATCCCACTTATTGATACTACTCAGCAGTAAGAAAAAAATGATATCCTAAAATTTGCAGGCAAATGGATGGATTTGAAGAATATCCTCCTCAGCGAGGTATCACAATCTCAGAAAGATAAGCAGGGGATGTACTCACTCATTAGTGGTCTCTAAACAAACAAACAAGAAAAAAAGCCAAGCATGCCCAAGCAGCAAACCACAACCACTGAACAGCTTGGGATCAGAAACACCCTGGACTGACCCTTCGGACCCCAGTCCAACTATAGGAACACCTGACTCACTCTTGAGAGAGGGGGGACAGAACTGGATTTGCCAGGAGTGGAGACTGATCCAAGCATTATTGGGTCAGTGGGACCATAGGACTGTCTGCTCCCTGCCCGGGGAGGGGACGGGGAGTTGTGGAGAAGAAAAAATGACCTGATGTGGCGGGAC
>PVIH01003877.1:133871-148871 GCA_004025045.1 Sigmodon hispidus
TACAGGGATGGAAAAAAAAATTCAGAGGGAAAGCTGAACACAAAGTAAATATATGTGTAGCAATCTTATTTGCATTATCACCCTTGATAAGTCATGCTTATGATTTTTATCTTCTTTATAGTTATTGTTAACTTTTCAGCATTTTAAATTCATTTTACTGTTTTTTGATAAATACAAAATAAATAAAGAAGAAAAAAAACCCAAAATACACACACACAGAAAGTGTAAAAATTAAAATAAAGTCTACATCACAGAATATAAACAACAACAACAAAAAAAAGCAAACAGGAACAAAATGCACATGTTAAGAGACACAAAGAGAATCAGCGTCTGCTGGGCACGCCCTTCCTCTGACACTGTCACAGTTTGTCTCCTCCATCTGACAACCAGGACTTCAAAGATCTGTAGATATGTTCTAGGAAGCTTAGTCTGAAGGCCTACGTTGGTAATTTTTAAAAGGTATTTTTCATTTATTTATCTCTTAAATCTTAGGGTTTTTGATGTAATTTATGCGCATTATAAATGAGTTGTAAATCCTGGGGTAACAAAGCCAGTATGATGTTTGTATTTTCAGAGTGTTGCCAGAACTGAAGTCAATATCAAGAAAGCCCAAGTCACTAAACAACTCAAATTAGATTTTTTGCTTTAACCATAGAAATGTCTGCATTCTTAATAATAAAAAGATAATGTCCATAAATCTGTTTATGTTATGTAGTTTCCTTGACTAGGAAACATTTATTTAAACATTACTCACAATCAACAAACAGCTTTTTAATTAAAAACCAAAATAAAACAGAAAATTCAGATAGTACTGATATATACTTTAATACCCCAAATAATTTTTTGTAGGCAGTATAAGATATGCTAAGTATTCTCTTACTCTGAGGTATAATTCTTACTTCTGAGATCAGGCTATCTATTCTAATGTTTAGTAATGAACCCACTTTTGAAAAGAACCCTCACCAAGCAACCCCATACACCAACCAACAGCTACAGACTAACCTACTAGGTCCTCTCTGGAAGCAGCAGAACGCGGTGTACTTGTCCCAGGTTCTATCTTTAACGAGAGCCTAAATTTTAACAGAGCAAAACATAAGAAACAATAAACACTGCAAAATATCAAAGTCATGCTTATTTACAAAAAATCCAAGGAGAGCACCAGATACTCTTCCAGAGAACCCAGGTTCAATTCTCAGCACCACAGAGTAGCTCAGAGCCATTGATAATTCCAGTTTCAGGTGATACAATACCCTCTTCGCCTGCACAGGCATCAGGCAGGCATGTGTGCACAGACAGACATGCACACAAAACACCCAGACATATAAATAAAAATAATCTGCGTGGGATGGGAGTAAGCTGGAGGACAAGGGAGGAGGGGAGAGAGGGGGAACTGTGCTTGGTATGTAAAATGAAAAAATACTTTTAAGTAAAAAGAATTTTTAAAATATCTTTAAAAACCCCAACATTTTCATAGACTAATGTGAGCTGTAATATACATTTTTCCTTTCAATCTAATTTTTAATTAAGATGTTAAATCTCTCATAAGCTAATCTTATGAAATACTGAAGGAAAAAAAAATCAAAATGCTATATTTAAATACATACACACACCCTTTCCCTCTTTAGTTACCATACAAAGGTGCCAAACAATTCACCACGGCTAAAGACATTTACTAAATTACCTAAAAAACAATTTTAATTATTTTGTACATGGTAGCCAGTTCAGGCTAGCCTGAGTTACAGTTTGAGATCCTGCCTCACACTAGCCAACCAAGAAGCAAAAAAAAGAAAGAAAGAAAGAAAAAAGATTTAGATTTATTTGCATTGACACACACTTAATTAAATGACAATCAAATCCAGTCAAATTCAGGTGTACCCAATTTTTCACACCATGACACACCATCTACAAAGTTCACAGTTGTAAACTACATAATCAAGTTAAAACAAAATTCAAAAGACATAAACTAAGCAATCTCACAATGTGTTAGAATAAACTTAGGATTTGTGGTGGGTGGCTCTCACTGATGTCCTGGTCATCTGAGGCCATACGGGATTTGGGGTTGGGGAACCAAAGGGGTTAACACTGTGAGCTTATTGTTATTTGTTCTAGTTATATACCCAGTTTTGAGTTCTACAGAAAGATATTTTGATTTTTATTAGTGGAAGCAATTTTAAGAGACAATACTAATTAATTAATACATTTAATTGTAGAAAATGTGTTGGTATTTATACAATTTATTGTGAAGACTTTGAAAACTTGTCTTTTGTTTTTGTGGCAGTGGGGGCTAGGTAAATGTTCTACCTGACTGGAAGTCTCAGTAAAAAAAAAAAAAAATCACAAAATAAAGAAGCATGCATACTGAAAATAAATCCAGTGAAGGTATTTAATTACTTTCTTTATAACCTAAGAACATAAAAAACAATTGCACTCCAGTTACTGGACAGTGCGGACAAACGGCTCAGCAGACTGCATTCCCTGCACACCCACTGCAGACACTGGCTACCTTTTCCAGCACTGCAGGATGGAACAGAATGGGAGCACCACACTCCAGTGCTACCTACGGCATCTGCAGGGACCGACTACCATCCCAAGTGCACTGAGTTCCAGGACAGTCAGAGCTGTATACAGGGACCCTGTCATAACCATCAAGACAATCAGCTTTAATAAAAACTCCATCACCCTCTTGCTATAGTCAGTAAACGTTTACCACTCACTGTAATTGTGTAGGTTTGACTTAAGACTGTTCTATATAATACTGTAACTCTTTTTAAGTCACTAAATTTTTTTTGTCTAGAAGAGAGATTTTAATAGATACCTATGTTGAGATTTTAGGACATCAAGATAATTGTTTATATTTCCCTGGACAATATGTGTTTGTTGAGTGTATATTCTGTATTTACACTAGAGGCAGTAACTGGAGGCACCAGAAAGAGAGATAAATATATAATAAGACACATGTTATCCAACTCAAGACACTTACAGCACAAGAGTCTGTGAAACTCCAGCCTTCAAATGCTAACACTAGCCTCATACTAGGTTCAAGTGAGTCACTATATATAAACATTTTGTGTAAAAGCTGAGATAGAAATGTAAATGATATGATACGGGGAAGAAAATTGTAATAAATGTACTTTCAAATAACATATTAGATGCATCAAAGTATTTTCAGAGCTTAATGTATTTAATATCAGAAGAAAATAATTTATCACTTTTCAGAATTTCCAGTTTTTCAATGGGACTAATTCTATTCCACAGAATTAAGACTACTGAAACCTGTAATTATAAAGTTGGTCATCATTAATCAAAGGGGTAAGAAAAAGCTATTTCATTAGTACTAGAATAAATCAGTGATTTTTTTTTCTATCTTGATATGTTTCAAAAACATGCCTTTACATTTTTTTAATTCACCCATCCACCCACCCACCTACCCATCCATCCACCCACCCATCTCTTATGCTCAGGAGCCATGATACAAGTGTGAAAGCCAGAGGTTAACTCTTCTGCATGTTCTTTAACAGTTTCCTCTGAGATTTAAAAAGTCCAACCTTTTGGGAAGCTCCTTAAGCAGGAAGGTAAAGGACTCAACATAGCTTTCAGGAAGTCCCTGAAACTGACCAATTCTCTAGGTTCTCCTTCTCAGGATGTAATCAAGCCAAACAGCAAAGACTGAGAGCACACCTGGGAGAAGCAGAAGCCAGCAGAGCTGCCTGGGAGAGATTTAGACCAGAGTCACTTAGAAAGGACATTCTCCAACCTGACAAGCACTCCGCAGGCTGTGCAGTGTGCCCAGGTTCCCAGCTTTGTGAGCTGTCGTCACCCATGCTGGGTGGGCTGTGGTGATTCACTGTCTATGAGTCATTTGGCTACTCTGAGTAACCCCAGTAAAACGCATTGGCTTAACCAAGCTGGACTTCGGTCGTATTCGTACTTAGGTCTGTAGTGACTTCCCCTATTTGGGTGAGTAGACCTGTGTGTGTCAAGTCTGCCCAGGGAAATACAGTCACTTCCTACCATGTCGGTAGTCTGACTAATTGAGCCATCTTGCCAGCACAAATAGGGGGGTTGGAGAGGGCTGAAGACACAAAACTCAGTTTTATAGCTTGGCAATAAATGGCATAATAAAGCTAGGCAATGTCCATGTGAGGTGGTGTATGAGTCCGAGTTCTCGGCGGTCTGAGACAGAAGAACTGCTTAAGCCCAGCAGTTTGGGACACCTTGGGTAACACAGGGAAAACCACACATAGATGGAAAGAGCAAAGGGGGAGAACAATCAACAAATGAAACCAAAAGAAAACCAAGAGGCACCCTCTCTACCCCAGCAGCTGTTGTGACCTGAGGCCACCAAGAACCAGAAAGGGTTACCAGCTTAAGAACCCTTACATGGTAAATACTACAGCAGTACTACAGTGGAACCATAACTCAGAGATGGGAAGTTTAATTAGTCTCACAACATTTTCAAAGTTGTGTCTAAAAATAAGCATTTTCAGAAGAAATATTTTTTCTATTTTGTGAATGGCATGTTTTTCTGCTTATAGAAATATAAATTTCCTTAGGAAAAGAATCCTGAGTACATGAAGAAAAAACCAAAACCTCAATTGTGAATTAAATGTCTTGTTGTCTACAGCTAGAATGTGTTTTTAAATTACTGTATTTATTTTTTGAGGAAAGGATGACCAGTGTGAGCTGGTCCTATCCTTTCCCCATGTGGAACCCCAGAGTCAGTTCTGACTGTCAGGCCTGCCCTCAAGTGCTTCGCCTGCTGAGCTTTGCTGGCTTACAAGCTATACTAAATATAAACGAGGAAAAAGCTGAAGCATTTATTTGTATACTGGTTAAAATCATGTGACTAAAAGAAACGCATGTAATTAACCTTCGCATTGTCGATGATCCCTGACTAGGCACTTAGATGTTTAAATACATCGGATGAAAGGGTGAAGGCTCGAAGCGGAGAACTAGACAAAGTATCATCCAGATTTGAAGATGCACCTACTTGTAATTATCGTCTTCTACAAACTTCTGTAGTTCTTCTATGTACTGAACGGAATTCAGGTATTTTTGGACATGAGGCAACATGGGAATATCTAAGCAAAAGATGATAAATGATTATTTAAATGAAGTCACAGAAACCAGAGACTTAAGAGAAATATAACCAAAGGTAGCTAAGGCCACGTGGCACCAAAACTGAAATTAGCTCTAAAGGACATACTCCTAACTCACCATATTCACAGGACTGTTGTAAGTCAGAAATTATCCGAAGAATGTTATTCATCAAATTTGATCTCTGCTCATTTTCTAGAATGCTGCCAGTGGATGGGTACGCCGAGTCAATGTATGTCAAGTCTGACAGATAGATACCTGGAACAAAACAAAGAACTCTCATGTGCAGTCTGAATGGCTGAAGTCAACTCAATTTACAGATGTTTTCCAGTATGTCATATTTAGAATATATTAGTAACATAATCTCCTGGGGTTGAGATTTCTGGAGTTGGGGTCAAAATACAAACCCAAGTTCCTTGTAAAGTCTCCCTATAATGTTTTTCAACTATAGATTAAGGCTGCAACCCCAAACTCAGCACACACCGAAGGACAAAGATGCTGAATTCTTGTCTTGGTAGATATGGTGATTTTAATCTTCAAATCTCGGTAATTACATGTATTCAAGTGTAGTCTGACATTTCTGGCCTGTCCAACCTGGTCTAGCCCTGCGGTCTGGACCCGCAGTCCTGCAGCCGCTTAGGGCCAAATAATCACAGAAAGGCTCATATTAATTACACACTGTTTGGTCCATGGCTCAGGCTTATTGCTAACTAGATAGTGCATCTGAACCCATTTCTACTAATCTGTTTTCCACATGGCTTTGGTTTACCTATATTTTTTACAACTTGCTCTCACAGGTGGTACTCTACAGCTTCTGTGTGACTCTGCCGGCCTTCCCCTTTATCTAAGCTCGGATTTCCTGCATGCCTATAAGCTGCCTTGCCATAGGCCAAAACAGCCCCTAACTCACAGCATACAGAAAGACATCCCATATCACCATTACCAGCTCTCAGTTTTACTGTATCTAAGGAATTTCCACAACCAGCACCTTCTATGGAGAAGTAATGCTCATTTCATAACCTTGCTTTGAGCCAACAGCCTCAACTATGAAGAGGGCTTCAAATGAGCAAAGTAGGTATATCACTTGTTTGAAAGATCAGCAACTGAGTTTCAGAAACCATTTTTGGAACCACAAACTGACCTTAACTTCTTAACCAATTTCATGCTTTCTGAAATCAGTAAGAATGACATCTCTCAGTCATATCAGTCCTCAACAGAAGTGGTTACTACTTCAAAAATATTTCTCAAGAGTTCACTATACATGTAGAAAATGTAAGAACAACAACAAACCCCTGTCACTGGAGAGAAACACACCCATCACCCTACTTCTGCCTTATTGATAGTAAGTTGTCAAGACATGTGGCCCTGTCTTCTAAACAGTCCCCAGTTTTCTTGTTGGCCACTGTCTTCCACTGCTTTCTAGATAGAGGTCTATTAATTCCAATCCTTTACCTTCTAAGTCTAGTTCAGGGTCAATTATTGCCTACGTTTCATATAAATTCCTCAAAGAATTTTAGAAACGACTTAGTATGTTTTCACAGAGAAGACTCTAAAATCTATAGAAGTAAAAAGAATAGGCCCACCGCTCTGGTACTTCTTGGGGACAGCCAGTCCTCAGGACTGCCCTCTAATCCTGATCTTACCATGTCCTAGTATATAAGCTGATGTTATTGATACCATTAACTTACAAACATTCTTGAGAGCATAACTGCTTTGAGTTTGCTTATATCTCACTTGTTTATAGACTCCTTTTTCAGTTGCTCTATTTTGTTCTCTGGAATAAAGAAACCCCTGTATGATGCTCAGATCAGAGGCCTGGCTGGCACGCTAACCGTCCTGTCCTCACGAAGTCTCCTTTTCACCCCCCCACCCCCACCAACTTCAACTGTATTTGAAGACAGTTGAAATGAAGTATAAACCAAAGTACATTCTTATGTGTATATACCTTTAAACTTAATGATGTCTTAAAATTAGCAGAAAACAAGTTCTATGATTGTGTACCTCTGATAAAAATACTTTATATGAAGTTTTAAAACAAATTCAGCATGTAATGGTTTTTCTTTTAGAGTCACAACAATGGAGTGCTGCTCAAATTGCATTGCATTTTGAGTGACTAGTCATCTCATCAGACAAGAATTAGACTACACACACTGAGCTGACCACATCTAATAAAAATTATTATCAAAGAAAAATCTTACTTACCCACAGGAAAAGACCCTCCCTTCTCCTTTCTATATCCAAACGATGATTCTTAGTGGAGCTATGACTGTGTCCTTCCAGACATCTACACGTCTTTCCTATCAATTACTCTCTCTGACTCTTGTCCCCAAGACAATATCCATCCTTGTCTCACCCTGTGTAAAATCCAAGCCACCTTTCCTTTCAATCTGCTGCTCTCCTCAGGAAGACCCCTTGCTTCCTCCCCTTAATAAATTCCCTTCAACAAACACCCCCCAAAGCAACAAAGAATACTGTACTTATTTTATCCTTTACTCTAGTCTATTTTGGAGTAATATTTGATGCACCCACAGTTTGTACAAGCCAGAAAAGACTCTGGAAGCCTTTGAGTGAGGTAAAGAAGCACTACTAGGTACCCGATCTCTAGTGTATACTTTTGGAAACTCTAAGTTATTTTATACTCTTAAGTTGTTGAAATTCTTGGACCCAAAAATGAAGATGAATTACATGTAAATTAATGTCCCTCATTGTTAACTAATTTTGCAATTATTTGTACACTCATTTCAGTATTCTTTATCTATATGTGTATTTCTTTAAATTACTTATTGAAATGGTTGCACCTTCATGATTCCTTAATATATTTAAGAATTTAAGTAAGTGTTTTGACATACAGTCTTTATATACTTGCTTGAGAAAAATCACAAATTTATATTCATGTATGTGTGTGGGCCTGCACAGGCCATACTGCACATACGAAGGTCAGATTAACCTGCTAGGGTGGGTTCTCTCCTCCTATCATGTGAATCTTGGGGATGGAACTCAACAGACTGACAGCTTGGGCAGCAAGTGCTTGTAACCCTGCTGAGTCACTTCACTAGCTGGATTTATCTTTTAAAAGTTACCTTTAACTGATATATATATCTAGTGATATATAAGTTAACATATACACATATATATGATAATATGTGTGTGTGTGTGTATACACTCCTCTATATATTTGAAAGACCAATCAATGTAAGGACTGCACTATCCCTGGCAAAGCTGAAAGACTGCTCAAAGAAATGCCACAGGTGTTAGCCCTATAAGCCAAGGTACAAAGACAAAAGTGAAGGACATATTCACAAGGGATCCACACAAGAAAGTGTCAATCCCAGATGCTAGGATCATACAAGGCTTTGAGGGAGAGGTGGGATGTGAGTCCGGCACTACAGTAGCTGACTTCACCCTACCTTCTCATTAAATCTATATGCTACCACTCTCAATGACAGCGTTGACATCCACTGTCACATGATCAGACTATTTCAAATGCGTTCATTCTGAATTGATGTGCTTAAATAAAGATGTAAAGAACTACAACATCACTAACACCAAATGAAGCCAGCTACACCTTACTACAAGCAGCTTCTCTCCAGAAGGAATTACTACTGTGGATTTTAGAAACATTCCTTTTATTTTCTCCTTTTTAGACAGTTCTTGCTTTGTAGACCAGACTGTTAAGCTGGCCTGGAACTTCTGGTGTAGAATCAAATCTGGCCTCCAGCTTTTCCCCACTTCCAGAGTGTGTGTGGGGTGTGCAAGAGTACTTGTGGGTGCACACTGGAGTAGGCTGTGCCAAGATTAGTTTCCTCAAAGACATATAGACATTCTTGCTAGTTTGGAAAAAAAAAAAAAAAAAAAACCTAACACTTTATGTGTGATGAAGTTCAACAACATCTGTAATATCAGAAAAATGTTTGCTGGGGCTGTGAGAAGGCTCAATGGGTAAGGGCAGTGCAGCCAAGCCTAAGATCTGACTTC
Organism: Sigmodon hispidus; assembly: GCA_004025045.1. Taxonomy (NCBI): domain Eukaryota; kingdom Metazoa; phylum Chordata; class Mammalia; order Rodentia; family Cricetidae; genus Sigmodon; species Sigmodon hispidus. The sequence continues at coordinate 142,944 of PVIH01003877.1, forward strand.
AGTCCCCTGATAGAAAGAGAGACTTGACCCATGCACATTATCCTGACTCCCGCACACGTGCCGCCATGGTTCGTGGGCAACACACATACACTCCATAAATGTAAAAAAAAAAAAAAAAAAAAAAAAAAAAAAGCTTGCATTCCAAATAATTTTGCAAGCATTTACTAAATACAATTTTAAAATATGGTCTTCCATGAGTACTTTGCATCATTCATTATTTTGTTACTATTTTATTTCTGACTTTAAATGCTTTTGTAATTCCTTAAATTGAGAATAAACTGATAAGTGGTTATAACTTAGTCATTTTATTTTACAGATGTTTTAGTTATGTCCCTCCTCTCACTGGATTACTACAGACATACTTGTACAGAACACATGTAGAGATTTTTCTCTAGGATGTGTGTACATCTATCCACTCATTCCATACTGTAAGGTATCACATTACTTGGTTCAGAAGATGGTACCAACACTGTTTTCAAGGCTTTATCAATCCACACTTAAACTGACAGTGTGTTAAGTTTCTACTGATGCATTTTGTTGTCAACAGATGCTATTTTAATTTGTGCCAATTTATAGGTATAAAATATTTCATTTGCTTGACTCATGTTTTATTCATTTTGTCTTTTTACTGCCTTATATAGATATATACAGTATACAATATTATACCATACAAAGCATTATATTGGCTAGTTTTAACTCAACTTGGCACAAACTAGAGTTTTCTGAGAGGTGGGAGCCTCAATTGAGAAAGCACCTCCATAAGATTTGGCTGTGGGCAGACTTGTAGGACACTTTCTTTTTTTTTTTTAATATTTAATAGCATTTTTAAAATTTTTATAGAATAAAATCTATTTTTATCCATGTATCCCCTTGTTCCAACTCCCTTCCCCCTCCCGATCCCTCCTGGTCAGCCTTCAGCCTCCCTCCTTTCCATCCTCCCATCCCCTCCCCAGAAAGGGCAAGAAGTCCCAAGGTGGATTAGCTCAGCATCCACTCCAGGCAGGTCCGATTTCTCAGCCTAATACCAGACTGGGTTAGGTGTCCCTCTGGAGGGCAAGGGCTCCAAGGTGCCAGTCCATGCACAAAAACACAGTCTGATCTCTCCCCTTAGGCTCCACATAGTGCCCATGTCAGTGGACAGTTGCCTCTCCTTGAGGGTCTTAGTTCCTTTTCCAGATGGTTCTCAGGTGGTTGTTCTTGATTCAGTGAGCTCCCCAGAGCTCCAGCCAGCCATCACTGTGAGAATTTTCCTTATAATCCCTATCCCCTTGCTCATATAGAGTCTCCTCCCCCGCTATCAGCTGGACCAGGGACTCAGCCCAGTGCTCAGCCATGTATCCCTGCCTCCACCTCTATTCATTGTTGGATGTAAGTTCTGTGATGGCACTTGGGGTGTCTATTCATTTGAATATAGGGGAAGTCCTGCTAGGCAACACCTTCCTTATTGGTTGGAGACCTAGCCAGGGACATCCTGTGAGTTCTTGGAGGTTTCCCTAGCACCCGGTCTTTTTCCAACCCCACATTGCCTTCCTCTATTAAGATCTCCATCTCTTTTTTTCTCTTCCTCCTTATTGATCCTCTCACTCACTTTCTTAACCAGTGATTAATGTGGGATGGCCCAGCCCCCTACAGCTTCCCCCCACCAGCTGGTGGATGCTATGAAAGCTGGCTGAGCAAGTCAGTGGGCAGCATCCCTCCATGATCTTACTTCTTCTCAAGAAGGACTGTGATATGGAAGCGTTAAACCAGATAAACCTTTTCCTCCCTAAGTTGTTTTTGGTTATGGTGTTTCTTCATAGCAATAGTAACCCTAACAAGACAGGCATAATTCTCTAAGAAATCATATTACATAACACAGAACTTAATATGGAAAGAAGTACTAATTATGTAACACAAAACTTAAGATTTAAAAACGCCACTAGATCAATCATCAATCTCACTTGTTTTAGGTGATTATCATATAAAAGCAAGTTGTGTATATTCTTTTTCTTTTCTTTTTTTTTTAAGTCAGGTTCTCACTCACTAGTCCTGGCTGGCCTGGAGATTGCTGTGTACATTCCAGGCTAGCCTCAAATTCATAGGAATCAGACTGCCTCTGTCTTCTGAGTGCTGGGATTAAAGGCACAGCTATAAAGTAGTTTTCTCTTAAGAAACATTACATAATCCATTATAATTTCTTGAAGGTTTAAAATGCCCTGAAACAGTGATGCTAGAGTAAAATGTTTAGATGTTCCTGAGGCTATACAAAATTGAATGTTAGGTGGCTGCTTCCCGGGAAAGTCTAGTTCCTTACAGCTCAATGCTATGTCTAAAGTGAGTACTATTTTTTTTTTTTTTTTCAACTCAAAAGCTCTGTGGCCAGCAGACTACAATGTTTATTTTATAATTGCTATCTGGACTACGATAGTCTGTTTCCAGATGGTGCCCTTCCTTCAACCTGCCACACAATCTCTCCTTGTTCAGAGCTATTCAACCTCCCGCTGCTACCCCTCCCCACTTAGGGCTACAGAGGAAATCCTAAGGAGGAGATTTCCACCCCCTCCCCAGGCTCCATCCAGCAGTTTTCTATGACGTAATATGTGGGCTGAACTTGAGTCCACTGAGAACGAGGGGAATCACTCTCCGAGTACTGTGCTGTGCGAACAGTCTGTCAGCTGCGGCTGGTTACTGCACTTCTCCATACGGCAGACAACACAGCCACAATGCATTCTCTGCTGGATTAGAGAAGATTCACAGACAGCCCCATCAAACTCAGTCTATTAGTGCTATAAAAACAAGTTTCTTACTGCTTGGAGTCAACGGTCAGAAACAAAAATGCAGTTGCCACTGAAATCAGAAATGAACAGACTTCACTGATCTTTAAGAGAGCAAGGGTAAGGACGAAGTTTCCGGACTTACTTTTCAACAGACACAAAAGGTATTTTAATGTTTCTCTTATATTTATTCAAAATACTGTATCAATTGCATAATCTTCCTTTGTACTAGAAATTACAAGATCTACCAAGGAGCTTTCGAAGATACTACTGATTCGCATCTGAAGGTTTTGTTTTGTATCTTTCTGTAAAAACTAGTCATGAAGTACTTTGTAATGGGTACTGTATCGTTTGAAGTTCAAGCTCTAGTGACTGATACACACATGCTGGGCTTCTGAAAACAAATGCTTTAGTGACACTACAAAGTTTCACAATGAACTCATTAAATGCCTAATGTTTATATAGCACGACAGTCAACAAACCAAGGCTGTACACTGAAGAAAACAACTATGAGCACAGTGTGTGTGCAAAGATGTACAGCGACTACTGAGATTTACAAAACAAAGCTAAGAACTGGTTAGCGGAATGTTTGCAACAAAATCTCAGTGACAACAGAACAAAACCCTAATGAGATGTTAAGTTAATCTATGGTGCTTCTTGTTACAATTAATCATTTTAAAGAGTTTCCTAAATTTACCTGCAACAGAAATTTCATTTTGGCAACAGATTAAAACTACTTCTAACTGGAATTAGTCACAAAAGTGATTATTGATATAAATAGTCAAAAACCTGTGGTCAGGACTGAGAGGTATTAGAGTCACAAGGACTGACAATATGAACTCAGAAGATTTAACTACTGAAAAAAAAAAAAAAACCAACAACCTGGAAAGGTCAAAAGTCTGTTTTAACTATACTTAAGATGTAGGTGCCTCTCAGGATCTTATTGGGGGCTCTGTTAATCATGAGAATTATGAAATTACTATTTACCAATAGTAAACTGTAACACCACAGATAGCCAAATTTGTTATGACGGGAGATAATCTCTAGTGGTAAGAACTTTCAACAATAATGATAATGTTCAGTTTTGTTTTTCCAACTTTGCTTCTACATTAAAGCTCCCAATTCTGAGAGCTCTGTTAAATACATACTTTACAGGAGAGTCTGATAAAATTCCCAAGTCACAAACACTGTCATCTCTGGTCCTGCTTGCCATGATAAAAGCAGGACCTCATTCAACATCAGGCCTTACAAAGTCGAGAGAGAGAGAGAGAGAGAGAGAGAGAGAGAGAGAGAGAGAGAGAGAGAGAGAGAGAGACTATCACAGATAATGATTTGTCTGTTTAGGGGACATTTCCAGAGCTAGTCTCAGGTCAGTTCCTCAGACACATTTGACAACCAGGAGGGTCTTCATCCACCTGGTCAGCACTACTCACAGCTAACTACATGTCTCAGGGCATAGCCGGAGGAAGTAAACCTAGGCATTTATTTCTTATTACAGCTGGCAATACAGCAACCATTAAGAAAAATACTATTAAGAAAATGAATACAACTGCACCAGTTTTTTTCTTTCTAAAATCACCTAGGCAAAGGCACAGATTTACGCTTTGGTGTACTGTAACTAATTTATAACATTCTCTTGGGACCTAGGAAAGTCTTAACATAAACAGAAAGGTTTTACGAGGTAATGCAGATTTATGGATCTTTCACTTTTAAAACTGAACATATGTGGGAAACATTAAATCAGAGACTATTTTTAGAAAATGTAATAGTAAACAAATTTTAAAAATCAGTTCTTTGCTCATGACGTATCTAGTCTACTATTCACAAATGTGTCTCCTAACTGCTTTAAGGGACAATGAGCTCATCACTGCTATAATAAAGAAGCATAAACAAACACTACAAACATAAGGAGCGTTTAATTGCCACTTTTAAAATCATCTTAAATCTCATGAATGATTTTTCTGAACTATAGTGACACAAGGCAGAATAGACCCAAACAAAAAAAATCCTCATGTTTTAAATTTAAAATTTCCTTGTCTTGGTAGCTTAATTACTTCAATCTAAAAAGTATTTAAGTATTTTTATGAGTCAAGAGATTCTTTTCTGTTCTTAAAATGATACAGAGATTTAGGAAAAGTAGTATATATTTGCTAAGATGCTAATGGCTTATATTTTATTTTATTTTTACTGGTCCCTATTTTTTAAAAATAAAGTTATATTTAGGTTTCAAGAATTTTCTGTAACTATAGCTCTAACCCTGTCATCAATTGTAGTATGGGTATCTCCTGGAGAGTAACAGGGGTTCTGTGAGCAAACACTGACTTCTCTGGCTTTTATTACCCACAATGTCAGAGGACTCAAGCCCCTAGCTGTGTGCTTCTGCCTCTAGTCAGCATCAGAAGGCTCTCATGAAATGCTATTTCACCAAATAACTTCCCACATTCTTCCCATTCTTTGCTCATTTTCATTATCTATTTTGAACACAGCACAAAACTGAAAACACCCAAACCAAGGAGACTTGCTTTCAGAGTGCAGGGGGCAGCGGTCTTCACAACAGTGCAAAGCTCATGTTTCACTAAGAAAGTTGTGTGTGTGTTTTGTAAGTTAGATTACATAAACACCAACTCACAGGATACATAGGGGCAGAGAAGAGAGACAGCAACAGAGGAACGGTGTATAAACAACACCTACGGTGTAAGAATGACCTGCATGTTCTTTTGTACAAAGAGACAGGCCAGGATGCCTTTTGTTATGACAGACATGAAGCACAGTCACGGGTCTAGTAGTTGAATCCCACTGAGTGTTTCCTTCTCTGGGACTCTCTTTTGTAAGTGATACTACTTTTAGTTTCTGGACAGAAAGAGCTTGGAAATCAGAGCCATATGATGAAGTGGTTAATTAAAAGCATCAACTCTGGTGTCTTCTGCCTGGGTTCAAATCCTGGTTCGCTCTCCCCCACCCCTCAAGACAGGGCTTCTCTTCTGTAGAGCAGGCTGTCCATGAACTCAGAGATCTGCCTGCCTCTGCCTTCCAAAGTGCTAAATTAAAGAAAGCCACCACCATCCTCCCTGGCTCTACCTTTTAACAGCTGTGTGACTACTGACATGGGCACTTGGGAGGGGTGTGTGTGCCAGTTCATGTGAAAGTGAGTCTGAGAATCCTCTGCCTCCTCAGG